>BJCM01077572.1:0-18409 GCA_018326385.1 Flaveria bidentis
GACGAGGGCAGTGATGATGTAGAGACAAGGGAAAGGTAGTATGATGATGATGATGAAGAAGGAGATGCAGCTGCATCTACCTCAGCTCAGGGTCAAGAGAGACACACCAAGAGAAATCAAGACCAAGGAGCCTTATCATTTGCCCCACCTACTGACGTGCCTGCTATTCAAGGCAAACGTAATGATTAGACATTTATGTATCTAAAAACTTTTGTAATTGAATATTGTATTAATATTATGTAATTAATGTTTATGAATCTTTATCAAATATTTGTTTTCCTTGATTAATTACTAACAATTGATGTGTTACATGTTTAAATCAAGCAGATCAATCATCTCAGTAAGATGAGTACGATATTGCTCCCCTTCAGCAAATCAAGTCTCAACTCATAATGATTCTTGATTTGCAAGGAATCGTTCGAAGGTTAGTAAGCTATACTCCTGAAGAAGGAGAAATCATTCATGACCTACGGATGAGCAACTTGCTGAGATGTTCTGGCTCAATCCGGATGAGATTGTCAAGGATGCTCCGACTTTTGAAGTTACCAGTGACGATGAGCTGAATGACATAGATGAGATCGAGATCGAGGACGTCACTACGGAGCACTATCCAGAGTATACTAACAGAGAGGGAAATGTAGTCCCCAATCTGGGTGATACTCTCGTTAGTGATACGTTTGAAAAACTGGATTAGATGGAGCAAGAGTCCATGAAGAATAAGGATAAAGCCCAAGCCTCAGACGCCGATGTCAACATCAAAAAGGCTAAATGGGCAGCTTGTTTTGCAGAGATCCGAGCCCAACACACTGCTCCAAAGCCGACTGTCTACACCAAGCTCTACAAAGTGAACAAGCATCTGAAGGGGTGTCAGGAAAGATTATAGCATGGGCATATTTTGAGGATCTAAACGTGTATGCCGTGAAGAGAGAGAAGGGCATAGAGTACTTCAGATTCCCATATGATCTGAAGACTCTCCCTGGTTTTGAGCTCAACTAGCTAGCAAAACTAAATTTGCTATATGCTAATCCAAAGAAAATGTCAAGCTGGTTTGAGGCTATATTGAAAAAAGAGTACCGCACCCGGTGGGTCAACTTCAAACCTCAACAACCGACGAGGTACATCAGACGGTCTGAAGTTAATTCCATTACTGGAAAACCAAAGATGGTGCTGAAGTGGAGTCCTCCGCGCACGATGTCAAGAATCCCTCTAAGGGAAATGCCACAGGACTTCACTCCACACTTCAAATGGTGGTACTATGATTGGAGAACAGGTGAGGCGGTCATAGTTCTGAACAGAGAAGGAAATATGGAAACTATCCGGGTATATGACCCAATGTGTCTAACCAACTTGTATGATGACGATGTCTACACTTTATACAAGTGGCCACTGTTCTATGACGCACAAGACATTGTACAAGCCCTCTAGTTCCAAAACATTATAAGACTCTGCTTCGCGTTTGAGATAAACGCCAGAGTTACAAGAGAGAAGAAATACAAGAAGTTTGATGAGCTCATGAAGAATGTTAGACAATGATGTAAACTAGGTCCAAGGGGGAGTTTGTAGATACATGTGTACCTAGTTTATGAGCTGAATGTAAAATGTCTTTCATGGCTTACGTATATGTAATTGAACGGGTATAAATGAAATGAGATGTGATGTTGATGCTTATAATGTCTAATATTTCATTATTTATTGTGTGATAACACATATTGAACTAACTATATAGGTTTGTGGTTGTTTACATAGTTCTTAGTCAATAATGGTTGAGAAAAATGTTTAAACTTAATCGTGTGAAGTTCTCATGCGAATATTTCATGCTAATGGACCATACGCATGAATTCTTCATGCTAATGGACCAGTCGCGCGACTAAACCAGGAGACTGGATCAGTCGCACGATTGTGACATGAGATTGACTCAGTCGCACGACTGGACCTTTAGTCGTATGGATGGATCAACCGCATGCTTCAGTCGCACGACTGAACCATGCTAATGGTTCAGTCATACGAATGGGAAACCCTAACCTATAAATACCACTTAATTCGTGGAAAAATGTAAGAATTCGAATACCTACGCACATAATCGTACCCTAGCCGTCCAAAGACTCAAGAACACCTATTCCAGGTTCATAGATTGCAGTTAATCATCTTGCAATCGTTCTTAACGTTTTGATTCATTATTAGATCGATTATACTTATGTTCTCACTGATTGGATCGCCAATCAAATAGGATTCCGCACTATTTGGTTTGGTATACACGTAAATCAGTTAGTACTCCGTACTAAAACGGTCCTAACAAATTTGTCTTCCTTCCTACTGTCTAGTAGAGTCACTAGATTTTTTCTTAGCTTTTTCTCTTCTTCTTCAAGAGAGTCCATGTTAGTTGCCAAGAGTTTGAGAGCCTGGTCTAGTGTTCCTCTAGGTAGATCAAGGAATTGTTCTCTTGTGAGAGAACATGAGAAGCCATCAATGAAGGTTAGCTTGATGGACCCTTCCTCACAAGAGATATTGATCAGTGTAGTACATTTGATAAGCTTCCTCTTGATCTCCTTAATCTCTTCTAAAGTTAGAGGTTTAGAAGATTGAGAAGATGACTTGGGTGGTTGTTGGGTAGATGATGGTTAGGTTCCAGGGAGTGTTTTGGGATAAGTAGTGGAGGTGGTTGTTTTGATGGAATTGGTATGGGCGAGGGTATGGATGATGACGTGGGCTCAGGGTGTAACATTTGGTTTTAATGGGGAAAGGAATATGAGTTGGTTCTGGTTGAGGTTGTGATTATGGTATGGGTTCAGAAGTCATCCCCTGCATTGTCCAATACATCTCCTTTCTTCTTCCTAACTGAATATCAGCCTTGATGTCACTGACTTGTTGTTGCATGGTCTTCTTGACAGTTGTAAGTTGAGCTTCTTCTTCCTTCTTCTTCATCTCCTTTAGCTTTTCCCTAGAAACCCTCTTTCTCTCTTTGCTCATTTGGTCTTGTTCTTTCTGAAAAGCCACAAACCGTATCATTATCATGAGGAGCAAGTTCATCAAGAGAGAATTCCCTGGAGCTTACAAAAGCTATCGTTTCACCCTAAGTTGCTGCTCAGCTTCCTCCTTATTTCTCTATTCTTCCTCTTCTAAGGCAAACCTTGCTGCTTCTTCTTGTTCTATCCGCAGCAGGGTTGCCTTCTCTAACTCAACCAACTCCTCAAGTGGTAGGAGGAAAACATCTTCACTAGTTGCACCCAAATTTACAAGTCTATCAATAATCTCCACTCTTCTCTGATTATTGATAGCCTTCTGATTGACTATAGTTTTTTTGCTACTCGCAGCTACTAGTTTCTCAGAGGGAAGCCTACCTTTTCTTCTAAGCTTTTCCAACCTTTCTTCCTCTTGCGGTTCTTCTGCAATCAACTTCCTTTTTCCTTTAATGTGTTCGGAAGCTTTAGACTTTGGAGGTTCTTGCATAGAGGTTTCAGGTTGGTGGGTGGTGATTTAAGTGTGTGATGAAGATGATGTTTGAGTTAGAGGTGTTTTGAGAAAGTCTTAACTATTTACCTCATATGCTAATTCAAGAATTGCATCTGTGATAATTAGATCATCAGAAAAAGAGTATAGTCCTTCCCTAGCTTGGATCTTAGCTTTGGAAGTTTGAAATACTTCTTCCGCAACTTTGACTTCAGCTTCGGAAGTTAGTGGCATTTCACTGTTTGTCCCAATGTTTCAGTTGCTAGGCCATCAGTCCCTATATCTCTTTTGAATTCAATCTTGGGTTCAATATGGACCATAGGTTGATTAACTTCCTTGACAATAGTAGATGGTGTATTCCACCTTTGAAGCTCTTCAGTTCCAAAATATGCCAAAGCAACATCTGGGCTTGATTGTATAAGGGAGGAGTCCATCAGAAATTTGGTTAGGAATGTATTCAAACCAATGAGCATCCTTGGATCCACTTGAAGGATGATAGGTAGAGGCTCGGGGAAAATAGTTGATTGTTGAATAGGAATGTATTCAAACCAATGAGCATCCTTGGATCCATTTTGAACATTCTCTCCCTTTTTAGTAGCATCATCTTGACAGGTTTATGAGCTATAGGAGGAAGCCAAAGAGACTTGTACATATACATGCCTAATAGATCTCTCAATCTGTTTCTCAGCTAGTTAAGCCTTGAGATTTTCAATCTCAAGTTGCTGAGTGGCAGACCTATCCTCTAAAGTCTTAACCCTTGGAGGTTTTGGATAATGGTTTCTCTACTTACTTAACAATATCAGACCTTCTTGAGCGTAGCAGAGATGGTGTAATGAGTCGGTTGACTTCACCATTCTCTCTTTCCATAACAAAATTATGAGAAGATTATTTAAACCTCCACTTGACAATCTTCTTCTAAGGAACTAAGGGTTGTGATGGCAGCTTATCCCCCTTCCTAGTGTCCAGCAGAGTCACCAGCCATCTTCTCAGCTTCTTCTCTTCTTCATTGAGTGAATTAGAGTTGGTTGCTAGGAGTTGAAGTGCCTGGTACAAAGTTTCCCTAGGCAAATCAAGAAATGCCTCTCTTATGATAGGACAGGAAGATCTATCAATGAATGTTAGTTTGATAGACTCTTCTTCATAATACATTTCACTCAGAATGGTGCAGTTGATAAGCTTCTTCTTGATTTTCTTAAACTTCTCCAAGGTTAGAGGCTTTAATAGTTCAGAGGATGGATTGGATAACGGATGGGTGGTTGATGGTTGAGTTATGGGTAGTGTTTTAGGTTTGAGGATGGGTAGTGTTAGAGGTTGTTGTGAGACAATGGGTGAGGATGAGGGTAAGGTTGATAGTGTAGGTTCAGGGGTGAATGGCTCAGTGGTTGGTTTAGTTTTGATAGTGAAAGGAAATGGTGAGGGTTCAGGTTGAGGTTGTGGTTTGAGAATGGGTGTGGGTGGTTTCCTTTGTACACTTGATGTTTGAAACACCTAAGCGAATGTCAGCCTTGATGTCACTGACATGTCTTTGTAAGGTCTTCTTAGTCATTAGACCAACTTGCTTGCAAGAGAAGCAATAGGCCCTAAGATATGCCTTCATCCAAACTTTGTCTCCCACCTTTTTTGCAGCCGCAAGCTTGGCCTACTCCTCTTTCTTCTTCTCTTTCACCTCTCCATTGAATCTTTCTTCCTTTCTTTGGCGATCTGTTCTTGTTCTTTATGGAAAAGCCACAAGATCATTTCATTATAATAAGGACTCAACTCCTCCTGAGAGTAGCCTCTAGAGCACAAGAGGGCTATCATCTTAGTCCTCAAACTTTGTTAAGCTTCTTCCTTCTTTCTTTTCTTCTCCTCTTCCTCAGCCAACCTAGTTGCTTCCTCCTCTTCCTTTTGCAATAAGGTTGCTTTTTCTAACATCAGCGACTCTTCTAATGGGAGTAGTAGAATTTCTTCATTTGCTACTCTCATATTGTCATATCTGTTAATAACCTCAGTTCTTCTTTTGTTGTTGATGGCCTCTTGGGTTGTTACTCCTGCCTTTCTACTTGCAGCCAACAACTTCCCAGTGCCTATTCTTCCTTTTATATTTAGTTTCTCCAACCTTTCTTTTTCTAACAGTTCTTCCACAGTCATCTACCTCTTTCCTTTGGGGTCTTCCTTAGATTCATCCTTAGGAGACTCTAGCTTAGAGGGTTCAGGTTAGGAGAGAGGTTGTTCTTGTGGTGCCGATGGTGTTTCAAGGAGAAGGATTTTAAGAAAGTCCTCACTGTTTATCTCAAAGGCTAGATCAAGTATGGCCTCTGTGATAATTAGGTCATCGGATAAGGATGACAATCCAATGATTCTTTCCGCAGCTTGCATCTCAGGTTCGGAAGAAAAAGGAGTTGCACTGCATGTCCCAAATAAGTTAATTGCTGGCCATCAGTCCTCATTTCTCCTTTGAAATCAATCTCAAGTTCAACAAAGGCCTTAGGTTGACCAACTCCCTCCTTAGTGGTAGGTGGTGCATTCAACCTTTGAAGTTCTTTAACTCTAAAGTAAGCTTCAGCAACATCTGGTGAGGGTTGTTCAAGTGAGGAGCTTATTAGGAACTTAATTAAGAACATGTTGAGGTCAATAAGAATCCTTGGGTCCACTTGAAATGTGATTGGAGGTGGCTAAGGGAAGATGGTTGAAGATTGTTGTTGAGTGGGGTAAAATGAAGATAAGGTAGAGATTGCCAAAATTGGTTCCTCTTGAGTTTGACTTTGTACATCCTCCCCCATTTTCATAGCATCATATTGAGAAGTAGATGAACTAGAGGAAGAACTTAAAGAGACTTGAACATGTACATGCTTAACAGACTTCTCAATCTGTGTCTCAGCTAGGTTGGCCTTGAGATTGTCAATCTCAAGTTGTTGAGTGGCAGACCTATCTTTTAAAGTCTTAACCTTGGATTCAAGGTTTGAGACTTTAAAAAGTAGGTCCCTGATGGTGAGTTACAGACTTCCCTCATCTTCTTTTGAAGAATCATGGAGAGATGAGACAGCATACCTAGTATGTTCATCTTCATCACTAGATGTGATTTCTTGGCACCCTGGTTTCCCTTGCAAAGTGATATCTCTTTCAGAGGCATCAATAGGCAGGGTTGTGTAGACTCAGTCTCAGAGATGTTACTATTGTCATGAGAGCCCAATAAGACATTCTCAGTACTAACAGCTGAGTCTATATGACTCCCCTCTACATCCATGGGACTAACCTCAGTTTGGGTTTGCTAATGGGGGCTAGAAGTCAGAGGTTCCTTGGGGGGCTCAGTTGATCCAAAGATTGGTGTGGTAGATCAATATCATGGCCATGATGGAACATGAAATCTTCATCAGTTTGGGTTAATAGGTTAGTAAAGGATATAAAAGTTATACCTAGTAACCCAAGACCTTGATCAATATCTAATGGCATAGAGCCAATGATTTGGTTATCCCTTTTTGGATGCTTAGGGATTGCAGGATCGGTTAATCAACATAAGGATTATATCTCAAACTCACTAAGTCACACTCAAATGATGATGCAAAATACTTGAAAGAATTGATAATAATATACTAAGTAAGAAACACAGCAAATGGTTTTCAAGATACTTGTATATATTACTTCTTAACTCAAAGTTTACTAGACTCTTACAAGCATATAAATTGAGTTACAATGAGAAACTATATATACTACTATCTACAGCCGGTTATACTTAGATTATGAGTTAGGACTTACTACTAAACAAATACTACATTGCTAGAAGTAAGGTATATAAGATATTATCCTAGATAAGGTAGTCATGATAGGTCCATGACTTACCTTTTATCACCAACTAAAGATGGTAACTATTCTAACTGATAAAGGTAAACAGTGGCATAAATTATGGTCAACTACATGGGCGTGGAAGAGCGCCTTGCAGTATATAAGAGGTTACAACGGCTTGTCAGATGAACCATACTTATGTCCAATAGTTCTTAGTTGGTTCTTTCGAAAGTAAACTGGTTTTGGAAGAATAAGTTCTTCCGAAGCCAATTATACTTAGGAAGAAGAAACTTTTACCGAGAGTTCTACTGATCTTCTAGACTTTGTTCTTCGGAAGTATTTGTCTTGAACCTACTAAGTGTTTAGCTTTGGAAGAGGAGCGACTTAGTCTTCGGAAGACTTAGTTTCGCTTCGGAAGTTCTTCTACTTGACTTCGGAAGTGCAGATAAGCTTCAGAAGACTTTCTTTAGTTGTACCAAAATTATTCTAAGTGTTGTTTTGGTTGCACCAGCCTTATTTGACCCAACAATTTTCCATATCTCATAGTCATAGTATGCAACAATAGCAAGCAACATTCTAATTGACTTAAGCATGGCTACTAGTGAAATAGTCTCCTCATAATGAGTTTAAGTGAACCATTTCTCAATTAAGTGTGATTTTTAGGTTTGCACCTTTCCATACGTTTCGGTCTTCTTTTGAATATACATTTACATCCTACAATCCGACATTCAAGAGGAAGATCAACCAAGTCTCACACGTGGTTATCGTACATGGATTGCCTCTCAACACCCGTTGCCATATATTGGATTCAAAATCCAAAATTGCAGATTTGTAATTAGTAGGTTCATCTAGATTAACTATCAGGACGTCGACATTTCATGAATTCCAGTATATTTATATGGTTCATGCCAATCTCTAGCATTTCTGTGGATGTTTGAAATAACTACCAATTGCTGAATCCTTTTAGGTTTGGGTTAATTGGTTGTTTAAGTCTAAGATTCGGTAATAGATTTTTCCCGATTTTTTTCTAAATTGACATAATTTTCTCCAATCCCTTGCGTAAGAAGTTCCTTTTCTAAGAAGACAGCTCTTTGATTAAGGAAAACCTGATTTTTATTAGGATTGTAAAAAATAGTAATTGATCATTTTTTAGTATATGATGACTTTATAAACTCAGGTTCCACTTTATCCAAAGATTCAAATGTAACCTAATTATTACAACCCCATACTCTAAGGTAGGACACTTTGGGTTAGACCCCATGCCAACTCTCATAAGGCATTTTGTCCCCTTTTAGTCGAACCAAGATTAAGTACTTTAGTAGTAGGCTCAAGAGCGAAACTCCAAAAGGACTGTAACAAATTTGTAAAACACATTATTGATTGAACCATATTTAATAGCGTTTGATTTCTCCTTTGAGACACACCATTAAGTTTGATGTTTTAGGTGGAGTGAGTTGTGAGACGATCTCATATTTTCTTAAATGTTCATCAAATTCTTGACTAAGATATTCCCTTCCTAGATTTGATTGAAGTATCTTAATCATTTTCCCTAGTTGGTTTTTACTTCAATTTAGCAATGTTCGATCATCTCAAACGTTTCATGTTTATCTACTAAAATTATCAATAAATGTATCAATGTACTTTCTCTATTTCTACATATTGATTTGAATAGACCACATTCATATGTATGTATAAGTCCTAATAAATCCTTAGCTTTTCACCAATACCATTAAAAGGAGTTTTGAGCAACTTTCCACTTAAACACAAATCACATTCATTAAAAGACTCTTGTCCTGTGAAATATGAAACTCCAGTAGTCTAGAGTTTCTTCATGTGATTCTTATTTGTATGTCCAGGTCAAAATGCCATGGATAAGGGTCAATTAAATCCAATTTCATACGTTTATTGGAGATACTGTATATGTTTGTTATTATTCTCATAGATTTTATTATGTGGTTTAACATTAAAATAGAAAACATCATTTAAATATGCATAAAGATAATCATCGTTAAAAGCATATATAAACCCTTGTTCATGCAAACCCAAAACTAAAACAATATTCCTAGTCAAACTAGATACATAACAAAGATTGTTCTAAGCAAGTTCTAAACATTAATAAGTAAAAGAACAAATTCTCCTACTATCGTGACAACAATCTTTGTCCATTGCCAACATGGAGCTCCAAGTCACCTTATTTTAACTATCTAACCTCCCTTTAGTTTGAGCAAATCATTACAAATATGAGAACCACATATACTGTCAAACACCCTAGATTTTCTAAATAAAGAGAAGGTTTCAATAATAAATCTACCTAAGGGTCTTACTTTAGAAGATTTCTTCTGTCTTAGCTCAACAATGTGTTTAGGGCAGTTCCCCTTTCGCTTTCCGATTTCATCACAATGAAAGCACTTAACATCCTTTAGAGGATTCTTCTTAGTGGCAAAAACCTTGCTTTTGCCCTTGTCTTTCATGCTATTTATGCCTTTTACCTTGGCATTAGGCTTCCTAACTCCACCCTCTTGGATGTAACTCTTAGAAACTTTAAGCATAAAATGAAACTCTTTGGGTTGTTTGGCAATTTCTGAATGATTAAGTGCCGAACAAATAAGAGGTATGAACCATTAAGAGGTCTGAACCATTAAGAGCTAGTATATCGCTTAACTATTCAAAGAAAAATGTCTGACCAATTCAAATAAGAGGTAATAACCGTTCAGCATTAGACCTATTAACCATTCGGTATTAGTATAATGCTTGACCATTCAGAGGCAAATGTCAAAACCATTTACACATTTTCTCGCGAAACAAATAGTCTAAATCATTAAGTGTGAACCATTCAGACATCTAAACCAATCAGAAATCTGAACCATTAAAAGGTAGATTCAGATGTTGCCAAACAACCCCTAAGAGGGTCATGTCCTAAGCATTAATATTATCATGATAAACTGATCATATGATTTGGACAATAAGTTGAGAATAATATCTCCAGCAAGTTCATTACTCAAAGGGGCCTCAAGAAATGTTAAGTAATCAACATAAGCCTTCATTTTTAACATATGAGTGTTGACTAAATAACCTTCTTACATTCTAGTGGTAATAAGTGATTTCATTACTTCAAACCGTTCATGACAAGCTGCTCAATCATGCAAAATACTAGCATGTTTTCTAGATTCTTTTGAAGTGCTAGAATGATGGAAGTTAACATCTTATATGAGACTTTTTTAGAGTCATCCACATCGCACCATTTTGAGTTATGACAGACAACTCCCATTTAGGAATTTGATCATTCAAGAACATATATCTTGTACTTTACCCTAAGAATAGTTTTTAGATTCTTGAATCAATCTATAAAGTTGGAGTTGTTAAGTTTTCCCTTTATAAAGACAGATTTATGAGAGAAAGGAGTGACGAGATTTGTTTCATTAGACATCTATAAAATTCAAAAGAAAATTATTTAGTATTGCACATGCTTAACTTTCTATACAAAAATATATTTAATTAGAATGAGATCCAGTTTCACCAAAATTTCATGAATGGCTAAAGCTCTCTTTACTATCATTGTTATGAAGGTAGGCAACGGTTACCAATTATGTCCACTACACAACTCTCGGTTTGGAATCGCAAGACGAGCATTATTAGGAATTGGTATGTTTAGCACCAACTAGAGAGTCGTAATCATTTTTAGCATTCACTTGACCTTTATGTTCAGCCATCTAGGTTATCTAGGCCTAGGGATCGTAATCCTTTGGGCACTTACATTGACTAACACATATCATATATACTTACGTGTAAAAGGTTTTGAAACTAGGTTGTTGGCAAAAGCTGGTGACGAATGTAATTAACTCTAAAACATTTTAAGCATGAATGATACTTATAATCTTAAATCATAACTTTCACAGGCAAACTATAAATTACTAGTTGACCTTAATTATGGTGTTCACCCCCGATATATATTGGTTATATGGCTCAGGCAGTCTTGTTTGATCAGGAACCCCTTGGATCTACACTGAGACCTTAACCAGCCCTATTATGGTATTTTCACCCATATGTGAAACATAACTTTGGCTAAAATATATATCTATTTCTGGTCTAAATGTCTTAATCATACAATGCAAGTCATGATTCAAATATTCAACATCTTATTTATGCCATTCTCACAAATCATATTATAAACTTATAAAATGTAAATTAAATTATCTTTCTTATGAGTAATTGAGCCAAATAATAACCTAGAATCAAGAAGATAGTTCCTAAGCAAACAACTTCTCGTCTTATGACTTTTGGTTTCTTGTTTTTAGCTTTAACTTGTTGTAGAACACCTCGGGATCACTTAGAATAGTTCTAATATGAGGAAAGGGGTCAGTTTTGTTCAAATTTTAAGATAGGGGGCTAAGATTTTATGTGTAACAATGGTCATCTGAATGCAGCTCACTAACCTTAAGCCCTTTTTTTGCGATGCGGCCCGCATCCTTAACCTGATGCAAATCATGACCACGTGTCAAGAACTAACCCTTAGTCATCAGCCATGTATCAATTATCAATTCTTCATCATCACTTTTGTGTTAATCAATCATAGTTTGCTTAGCTTGGTTAATGCCACCGGCTTCCTAACCAAGATGTAGTCCTCATGCATGTCACCTTACAACGTGACCCATATCACCTCATCGATGCGGCCCGCATGGGGTATATATTTTTGAAAATTTCCTTTTTTCTTTATTTTGAAAAAATAAGGAGTGTTATACACTAGGGTGTTTAACCTAACAATAGATTGTAGAAAACACAAACCAATAACAATATCTAGGGTTTAAGCAAATCTAAACAATCTCATGTGAGCTAATGGTTGTCTTCACCAACATAATATCCTATCTCATCATCTAATTAACAAAGAATCAAAAGAAATCCCTAATATAAAGGTTAGTAGATATGTTAACGACCACTGAAAGTCATCTGGAATGGTACATGTAAACATGAACATCATCAAGTTGGAGGTAGAACAAAGACAACATCCCTTGCACTTCTGTATCCATCTCTCTCTCTATCTTTCTTTCTCTAAAATTCTCTCACTCTACGAAGAAAAATATAGATACGTGTAGCATAGAGAGCATCGGCCATCAATCCGGCTGGAGAAGAGGGTTAAGCGACCTACGCCCCCTGACCATAACACAACCGTGAAGAGGTTTAAACCCATCTACAACACAACCCATGAAAATCATCATCGCCTCTAAACCTTGTCTCTTTCAAGAACATATATATATATATATATATATATATATATATATATATATATATATAGATTGAGGGGATATAACGAACAAGTGAAATGTATGGTGGCGAAAATACAAAAAAAGAAACTTCATTGTTCCTCGCCATTGTAAAATCTCATATGTAGAATTATTTTTTTAGACTTTATAATTTGATTTACATGTGTTTCTAAGTTACATTACTTTTCTTTTTAAATTAATTTGCTATTAAATTTGACACCTCACTTTATATATTGTTTCTTATCTTTGAAAAATTAGATCATGCTTGGATCAAATTATACTTATAATAATCCCTTTGGTTGGTGGTGGTTTTTTTTGGTTTTTCTACAGGGTTTGTTTTGGGTGTGGTTCGAGGTTTGGGGTGGGGTTTTTGTGGGTTTTTAGCATCTGGACACATGTTTTTGATGCGTGATTCGTTGGTGTTGTCTTTCTCCGGGTTTCTGCTTTATCTCTTTTGTTATTGATACCCTAAAGAATCTCACTATTAAGGTTTGGGATTTCCTTTTATTTGCTTTTTTCGAGTCTTTGATTTTCGTCAGTTTTCTATTTTGGACTGTGTCGCCTTCTTGCGGATTTGAATTTCTTCTGTTATATGTATGGTGTTGGGCTTTGATTTTGTTTTTAGGTTTTGCATGTTCTGGTGTGTTATGGATTTGGGTTTTGGTGTGTTTTAGTTTGTGTATATTGCTGATTTTGTGGTTTCAAACCTTAATTTTGAGTTTGATTTTGATATTGATTTTGGTTTAATGTTACGTTAAAACTCGCATAGCCGCGAAAACACGTGGCACCAAAACCTAGTTGATATTTAATCCCTTACAAGATTAGATTAATACTATAATGTGTTATGAGATGAGCTTCCAAAAAAACTTATATAATAGTTTAGGCATGTCATAACAAAAAAGAGCATGACATATGCTAGATACGAACAAAAAACGATAATTAATTGTGTCATTTTTCAAACTTGAATACAAATCTGTTTAAACGCGTTTAATTATAATAATCACGTATTTAGTGAAGTAAAAGTTTCCAAAAACTCTTAATCTTAATTAATGCATAATTTTAACATGATAAGTCTTAGCATATTTAAAACAAAAGTTCATAGAAGTAAAAAAACATAACAAACTTCAATAAATATCATATCATAACATGCACTAAAAAGTCTTCAAAATCAAACCAAAAATAAAAATGATAGATAGGTAGTGGTGTTCAAAGTCGGATATCCGAAAAATTTGGATAGTGGAAATCACTATCCGAATTCGAATCCGTATCCGAAATTTCGGATATCCGAAATTTTGGATAAGGATTCAGATAGTGATTTGGATATCCGAAATTCATTTTTTATTTTTTTTATTTTTTATGTTTTAGTTTTTTACAACAATTAAGCATATAATATTATAAAAATATTATAAAAAACAAACTCATATCATAAAAGTCACAATATACACTAAAAATTTTCAATATAAAGTAAAAATATGTATAAAATTCAAAAAAAATAATAAACAATATTTTTTAGTTTTCGGATAAATGGATATCCAAATATCCAAAACTTTTGAAAATCACTATCGGAATCTGAATCTGAATTTTTGGATATCCGAAAATATCCGAAATTTGGATATCCGAAAATATCCGAAATTTGGATATCCGAATTTTCGGATATCCGAAATTCGGATATTTCGGATTCGGATTTTTGGATATTTGAATCGGATTCGGATATTTTTGAACACCCTATAGATAGGTAAAGTGGAGTTTTTTTCCTATATAGTTTTTATGGAAAACTTATTCAACAAAATGAATGATTTGAAATATATACTAAAATGGGTGTTTTTATCAAATTTTTTCTCACTCCTAAACTTATTATATTAAAAAAGATATCCATTTACAAAAGAATTTTTTTAAAAAAGTTAAAGGAAAATATCTAATAAAACTAAAAAAATGTAGGACTGTTGGATTTTATAAATGATTATTTTTTCCCCAAAGCTCTATAATTCATTTAGTGATCTTCAATTATTTTTGAGAAATAAATAAAACTATTAAAAATTACCTGGTTTCTAAGAGAATTAAATAAACCATTCATTTTTTAAGCATATTTTTTAAAACTTTTTGTTTTTTCTAAGCATATTTTCTAAAGCTTTTTATATGTCTAATCATCTTTTTATAACCTTTTTCTAAAAACGAATGGTATATAAATGACGTAACTTATTAAAGAAAGGATGTTTAAGAATCACGATAACATTAAATATGATGTTTAAAAATTCGAAAGATTTCAAATAGGATATTAAAATGAACCGAACAATTTTAAAAGATGAATGTTAAAAAAACAAAAGTTTTTAAAACCGCTAATAAAAGATGATTGAGATGTATTTTTTTAATTTTTCTAAATATTTCGAAACAAGTAATCATAAGATAATATTTCTAATGGAAAATACAAAAAGTAACACTTTTTAAAAACGTCTGATATAGAATCACGATCAAATGAAATATATTTTTAAAGAATTTTAGTTAAATCTTTTATTAAAAATAAAAATTAAGAAAGCTAATTTATTTCCTTAAAAAGGTTAAAGAGAAATGAATTAGAGATATTGAATTTATTTCCTCAAAAGGTTAAACATTTTAGAAAGCTAATTTAATCTCATCAGTCCTAACATCTTTTTTTAATTTTATAAGAAATATTTACGTTACCTTTTTCTAAAAAATACTTTCTTAAATAGAAGTTTTCTAATCTATAATCTATAATTTATAATCTATAATTTATAATCTATAATTTATAATCTATAATCTATTTATCTATCTATAATCTATATATGTATGTAACAAATAATAAAAAAGATTTTTTTAGACACGTGTCATCATTATAGTTTATCAAATAACACGTGTTATTATTTTAGGATATTAAAAAAATATTTTCCACCTCTCTCATAATAAATATAAAAATTATAATAACAATAAATTTGACTTTTTTTTACTAAAATATGTTAAAAAATATATTTATATTTGTATTTCTTATCTCTATCATATAATAATTAGTTTAATTAAGGAAACTAAACTATAAAACATCTAAAATATAAATATTTTTATTTTAATGATTTATGAATACATATTAAATTATATGATTTTTCAAAACAAATGCATCTACAGTGAATATTGTTTAAACTAAAAGTAAATAATAGGAAAAGTTATATTATCTTTTTCTGAAAATAAATTAAATTAATATGAACAAATATGAACATTTTAAAATATCTTGTAAAAATTGTTTTTATGTTTATTCTTAGACTGTGGACAAATGCAAGAACATTTGGGTTTTCCTTTTATTTGCTTCTAGTGAGCCTTTGATTGGTTTTTCAATTTTGATTCTGTCGCATTCTTGCGGCTTTGATTTTCTTCTGTTATGTGTATGGTGTTAGGCTTTGATTTTGTTTTTAGGTTTTGCATGTTCTGGTGTGTTATGAATTTCGGTTTTGGTGTGTTTTAGTTTGTGTATTTTGCTGATTTTGTGGTTTCGAACCTTAATTTTAAGTTTGATTTTGATTTTGGTTTTGATTTAGGGTTACGTTAAAACTCGCATAGTCGCGACAACACACGGCACCAAAACCTAGTTGATATTTAATCCCTTACAAGATTAGATTTATATTATAATGTGTTATGAGATGAGCTCCCAAAAAAACTTATATAACAGTTTAGGCATGTCATAACAAAAATAAGCATGACATATGCTAGATACGAACACAACACGATAATGAATCGTGTCATTTTTTCAAACTTGAATACAAATAAGATTAAACGTGTTAAATTATAAAAATCACGTATGTAGTGAAATAAAAGTTTCCAAAAACTCTTAATCTTAATTAATGCATAATTATAACATGATAAGTCTTAGCATATTTAAAACAAAAGTTTATAAAAGTAAAAAAAACAAAACAATCTTCAATAAATATCATTTCATAACATGCGGTAAAACGTCTTCAAAATCGAACCAAAAAGAAAAATGATAGATAGGTAAAGTGGAGTTTTTTCCCTATATAGGCTTTATGGAAAACTTATTTAACAAAATGAGTGATTTGAAATATATACTAAAATGGGAGTTTTTATCAATTTTTTTCTCACTCCTAAACTTATTATATTAAAAAAGAGAGTAAACAGTGATTGAAACAAACCTTAAAACTATTAGACCGTCAGTGTAATAATAAACTATTGGACTAAACCTGTGATTTTCATCAAATCTCAGGGACGAAAACAGTAATTTACTCTACAAAAGATATCCATTTACAAAAGTATTTTTTTAAGTTAAAGGAAAATATCTAATAAAACTAAAAAAATTAGGACTGTTGGACTTTATAAATGATTTTTTTTCCACAAAGCTCTATAATTCATTTAATGATCTTTAATTATTTTTGAGAAATAAATAAACTATTAAAAATTACCTGGTTTCTAAGAGAATTAAATAAACCATTCATTTTTTTGAAGCATATTTTTTAAAACTTTTTGTTTTTACTAAACATATTTTCTAGAGCTTTTTATATGTCTAATCATCTTTTTATAACCTTTTTCTAAAGGCGAATGGTATATAAATGATGCAACTGATTAAAAAGGATGTTTAAGAAGCATGACAGCATTAAATATGATGTTTAAAATTTTGAAAGATTTCAAATAGGATATTAAAATGAACTGAACAGTTTTAAAAGATGAATGTTAAAAAAACAAAAGTTTTCAAAACTGCTAATAAAAGATGATTGAGATGTTTTTTTTTTAAAACACCCATTTTAGTAAATAAGTTTTCCACCAACACTAGTTTTGAAACACGAAGAATAGAGAGCCTTAGATCGCAATCTATTAAAGTGTAATGGGAGGAATTTTGCTCACGAAGAAGAAGAAAAAAACAAATAGGGTAGGTAGGGTTTGAAAAATGAATGTTTATGAATGAATATAACTAGTATATGACATTCGCGTTAGGCGACAGGGACGTGTGGGTTAAACTAACAGTCTGTGAATATAAGTATATATAGACACGCTAATTGTTTGTACAACAACTTTATACTAACACAAAACCATTGCAAACCCATACACCATGTCGAAATTGCTAACAGTAGTTGAAACTTTATATAAAATAAACAAAACTTCAAATAAGAAACTTATATATTTAAAATCTGATAAAATATTATATTTTAAAATTATAAAACATAATGAATATTAGCTTAAAATATATACATTTTTATGATTTATCTACACCCTTATATAAGAGTTATAAACATATAACTCTTAAATATATATTGTTTGGAATATATCCCTTGTATAGAGAATAAGATGGGTGATGTACACTCTCCCAGACTCCCATACAGGCTCATTGGGTATTTAACAGCCCATTTCTAGTTTCTAAATACTATTTTAAATTCGTGATCTCAAACTTTAGTTAAGATTATTTAAAAAACTTTTAAATCCAATTTTCATTCCTAAATGTATCTGAAATTAATCTAAATTGTTTCTTGCCAACACCACTGCTAGGACGGCAACATCATTACCACCGCATAGTCGAAAACACCGTTAGAGCGCCACCACTATTTCTTCTAGGCAGCTTTCCACCGCTACCACCCACCGCCACCACCACACTTTTACAACCTTCTTTCTAAGCTCCTTTACTACCACCCGCTGCCACATAACGAAGCCTCCAAGCATGTCTGTACTCTTCGTCCCTATGATATCATGCCCATCATGGTCAATGCCTCTGGTGGTGGCGGTAGTCCTGGTGGATGCGACAATCACTTGGCTTTCTCTTATGGTTTTTCAATATAATGATGTGGGCCAATTTTCCATAGCCAACAAATGAAGAAATAAAAGATGAAAAGTGAATTGTATCCAAAATACAGTGGTCAAATCAGAAAACTCAAAAAGTAACTGTAGCACCAACCTTGTTTTTTAATATATAAAATAATGGATCTTATATATATATA
>BJCM01077593.1:0-14750 GCA_018326385.1 Flaveria bidentis
AATTGCATCGAATTTTGAAGGAATAATCATGAACATGTTCATGATTCTTCAAATCATACCATAGTTGAACAGATTTGTTTGTTTTCTTCTGATTTTGGGTATGAATAGATGGGTTTTTGATGAACAGGGACTTTGTTTTTCATTTTTCTTGTTTTCTTCATTGTTCTTGACATCATTAAAGCTAAAATCAGATCTGAAAACTAGATAAATCCAACAACCAACAGCTCTGATACAATTTTTTAAATCAATATTTCAGATTCATTGAGCTTGGATCTTAGGATTCATCTCGTTCAGATCTAGAAATTAAAATTAAGATGGGTGGACGTGTGTGAATCAAAGAACAGCGAGATGGATAATAATAATGTTATGATTTCATTGATGTTGATAAATAAGTTATAATGAGAATCATAGATAACTGGTGAAATCAAACCCACCCAAAGGAGAGGATTTCTCCTTCGGTGGTAATTCACACCATGAGAAACACACACACAAAAGCCACGCTTGCAAAAATGCACTAGCGGGTCTATTTATATTATTATTACAACATGATCTAATTTTGACTTTCTAATTGTCTTGATGTTGATTTTTTTATGTTGAATTGTCTTGTATTGTTGTTTTTGTTGTAATCAACTTGGTCTCTGAACTTGTACAATGAGATCTTCAATTGGTTGTAATTATGATTTGGTAAGTTTCAGTTTATTCAATTGTTGAACCCCAACAAATTCACGCAACAGTCGTACCGACGCAACGCACAGACATTTCCTATAGTGTTTCTTAATACAAAATAAAGATGATTTATGAATATTATTAGCATGCAAAGATTATAATTCAAATAACAAAATAAGTTAATGTTAAAATAATAATAATCTAGTTTACATTGTTGGTTTCAAATGTCAAACTGTGAGACAACCCTCTAAACTCGTGTTCAAACCTAAATTGTACGTCAATCAATTTCAAACAGTCGAAGTAGTAAATTTGTTTTAAAGGTAAGTTTGATTTTGATCTACGATGTTTGACAAAAATAATTATTTTTTTAACAAGAGATTAAAAATATCAATTTACTTCAAAAAATTTCTAAGTTATTTCACTTTCACTTTAAAATTTTATCAGTTATTTCAAATTGATTTAATATAATAAAACTTTTAAACTAAAGTTGCAACAAGAGTTAAATTAATGTTTTAAATATTTTAAAGAAAAATTATTAATCTAATATTAATTTAATTCCAAAAATTTCTAAGTTATTACACTTTCACTTCAAAATTTTATCAGTTATTTCAAATTGATCTAATATAATGAAACTTTTGAAATGAAGTTGCAACAACTTATAAAACTTTTGAAGTTAAATTGATATTTTAAATATTTTAAAGAAAATTATTACTTTTCTCAAAACTTAAAAAACAAAATTAAAAACAGTTTGATTGATTTCAGCTATTTGTAGTTCCGGTATATGAACTCTAAAAGAGTTTCAAGGACAGGTTCTTTGACAATAGGCCACTGTCACTATTTTTGTTCATTATTATGCAAGAGGTGCTTCAAATATTAATGAATGGCGGGCATGTGAAAAAATATTTATATATCTATTTTGCTATGCGAAGAGTAAAATTAAACTTATACATGTTCTAACTTATGAGTAAATAACAAATATTTTTACATTCCACTTGATTTAACCTTTTAGGATACGTTGAACATGGATATCACCGATATCCTAGATATCCAATACCAATACGCAACATATAATAACATTGTTAACATTTTTTGTCTGAAAGAGTTGGGTAACATAAAATCAAGGCTTATAGGCATTAATTCTACTTAGCATTATTGTACATGTAAAAAATAATTAGGGGTAACTTTATAAAATAATAACCAAATTTTAAAATTATTTTAATTAGCTCACTTATAAAATTTTCTATTCCAATCAAATCACTTAAATTTATTTTAATGTTTCAATCCTATGTATTTAACCTGAATAACAGGTAAAAAAACTTAAGTTGATGGAGTCGGAGGTGATGGGACGGTTGGGTGGGTTGCAGATGACGGGGCAGGGATTTGGGTGGGTTGCAGATGTTTGGGGCGGTGATGGTGGGGGGACGACAGTTATAGTGTGGTTGGAGGTGGTCAAAAGTGTAGGAAGAGGGGTGTTCGAATGTGAAGTTGTGGAGAAGAAGAGTGGTTGATGGTGCAAGTAGAGGGGGATGTTAGAAAAACAATTACCTGCTAATCTAGATTAATTACATAAGATTAATACACTAAACTAAAGTTAAATGACTTGATTGAAACAATTAAAAAGTATTAGTTATCTAATTAAAACACTACTAAAAGTCGGTTCTATATTATAAAGTTTTCCCAAATAATAATTATCACACTATATCCCAATATATCAATTGTTATTTTCTATATATTAATAATAACTAGATATTTAATAACAAAATAAATAAAAATTTATCGAACCATATTATTGGTTCTAATAATTAATGGATAAATTGTTTATGTAATTTGGAATCAAATAGATATATATTTGTTAGGGCACATAGGGCGCATTACCGTAAATGGTATCGGCAACACTTGACAAAAAAACACTTAGGAGTCAAGAACATCAACTCCCGTATCCAATAATTGATTTCCTCCTTGAGGTACATTCACCGATTTGGAAAGGCGTCTAAGAAGAAATTGAAAGAATCCATGAGTGTGTTTTAATGAATCTGCTTCAAGGAAAATGAGAAGACCATAGCCTCAAATATATATTGGTCAAAACAGTAATTTGGGATAAGAGAAAAACGGTAATGCAATCCATTAACATATCCCATATAACTTTTAAAAAACCTTAAAGTCGCCCCCCCTCCCTCTAGTGTGGCCGTCCACTTAGAGGCACAAAGTATAAGAATCCAAGATGTTAATCTCAGTTAGACCAAACAAACTAATTTTTTTTACGTTCTAATTCTTAGTGTTTCGCATTTCAAGCTAGCACCTTTTGATCCAGATGTCTTATTTTGGGTACTATTCATCAAATTACGCACCCACATACTTAACAAGTCTAGAAATTGTAACATAAGCTATGTTTTCGAAGCTCTCATGTTTTAGTTCTCAATCTCATGCTTAACTTGCAATGTGACTGGTGGGACTTATGCGACAGTGTTTTTGTCACAAATCATTGTACGTCTATTTTTTTGTTGTTGCAAATAATTTTAAACTTGATTTACAAATCGCAACAACAAGTATCAAAGACATATTTGTAAATTCTTGAAACTTGATTCGGTTTAATTTCAATAACAAAAAAAATGTAAAATTTTTTCTGTCTAAAAGCCCTATCTATCATCAAAGCAACTATTTTTTATTATTAATATAATATATTAGGGGTGTTCAAAGTCGAATATCTGAAATTTCAAATATCCAAAAATTACGGATAGTGAAAATCACAATCCGTATCCGTATCCGTATCCGAAATTACGGATATCCAAATCTTCAGATACAGATTCAGATAGTGATTCGGATATTCGAAATTCATTTTTTATCTTTTTTATTTTTTAGTTTTTTTACGATAATTATACATAGAATATTATAAAAATAATATAAAAAAAACTCATATCATAAAAGTTATAATATATACTAAAAATCTCAATCTAAAGTAAACATATATCTAAAATTTAAAAATAAAAAAAAATATTTTTTAGTTTTCGGATAAATGGATATCCGTATTCCGAAACTTTTGAAAATCACTATCCGAATCTGAATCTGAATTCGAATTTTCGGATATCCGAATTCTGATTCGGATTCGGATTCTCAAATTTTCAGATTTTCGGATTGTATTCTCGGATTCAGATATTTTTGAACACCCCTACAATATACTAATGAGCAGTAGAGATATTCCAAGGTGATAAGTAGAGCATCCTCCAATCAAATGTAATGGGTTTTAGTCGTACAAAGATATATAATGTCGTGATTTTCCTCACGTTGATGTTTGTCGTTAAAAAAACCTAACATCGATAATTTGAAACTAAATTATTTATTCATTTACAATCTTTACATATCTAGAAATTACTTTTGTATGTTTTCTAGATAGTACAGGTTGGATGCAATATTATTTAGAGATATAACTTTATAAAGTTTAATTAATTATTAAACTAGTATCTCATCATTTTACCTTATATATAATATTATCTATCCATCTATGCTACTAAATAAAACAAAATAGTAAGACACAAATGTAATTTTACAAAAAATTAAAACATCTAATATAATTTTTTAAGCATTAGATACAAGTGTTTTATGCAATCATTTATTTTGCCTCTCATTTAATAAACCTTTTTAATAAATATATTAGTTAATGCATAGTTTTAATACATTATTTAATAATATGAGATTATTAAATTTACTAAATTATATATTATATTATATATAATACTTTAAACTAACATTTAAATTTATTAATAAGTATTATCTTATATGAAAACTTAGTTATATAATTATAAAATAATAATAATTGTTGCACCAAATGCTGTTGTTGTTTTTGTTGTAGATGTTATTGTTGTTGTTATTGGTGGTGGCAGTGGTGGTGTTGTTGTTGGTGGTGGTGGTGGTAGTGCTGCTGCCATTGTTGTTGGTTGTTTCCGCTGCGGGCTGCTGTTGCCGCTACTTGCTACTGTCGTTGTTGTTTTTGTTGTTAAATTTGTGAGTTGTGCGTAAAACGGATAATATTGGTGGTGTGAGGAGCCAGTTGTTACAAATGGTAATAGAGCCACTCATGTGGCATTCGGGAAGGTGGTGACAAACTTTATCGAGGATGGTAAGTTATCGGGCTCATCAAGTACGATGAGTCCAAAGGGGGTGATTGTGACACCGAACGTAAATCCCACATCATCTATGGACAATAGAGATGTTGGGTGCATAAGTATGTTTGGCATCTAATATTAGCAACGCGTTTTTGGCGTATTAGCTGTTGATGAAAGGAAACTAAGTGGCAACAATATAGTGATGAGTGATCTCGCTAGAAAGTTTTCACCTGGGCAAATAAAAGCAAATTCGTGATCTTCTCGTGGGCAAAACGGATAATATTGGTGATGTGAAGGGCCGAGTGTTACACCTAATATAACTTTTTAAACATAAGGTACAAGTGATATATTCAATGGTTTCTAATTTATGCATATTTAATAAATTTCTCCCAATTAATATATTATTAAATATACATTTATTTTAAGTATTATTTTATTTATAATATTTTTAATTAATATTAAAATATATACATTTATTATTTATATTTATATAACTTAATAGTATTTGATTTGAGTATTATTTTATTTAAACACTTAAGTATATTGTAAGGCCCCGTTTCCGGAACACTTACAACTGAACAATCATCGCACATAAAACATAAAGCATACATTTAAATTTGCTAAAATATCGCAGTGGAATACTTAATAAACCATTTCATATATCAATGATCACTTTTGCAAGAGAACACAATCACTGTTAACCGTTACAAAAATCTCATTGTTTGCATTACATCACAAAAATATCATTTAACATAAAATGGATATCATCCCATAAACTTTCTAAGTAGTTGCGCCCGTGTCATCCTCAACAATCATCACCTGCCAACTATTAAACATACAAAATTCAATGACGCTGAGTGAGTTCTAGTTTTACAAAAACATTATATTACATTTCATTTGTTAAAACATTTTTTTCGCACATGATCACACATCATACGTACAACAAGGTAATATTTATTATCTTCCGTCATCGTTCATTTCGTACATATCGCACATTTCGTACATTTTGCACATTTTGTACATTTCACACATTTCATACTTTTCGCACTTTTATTATCTTTCACATCCATTTAGATCATGTCGTATACTTAACCCCCCCTCTTGGGCACAAAGTCATATCATCTAGGGTTAAGTGACAAAGATCCCATATCGCACATATCGCATGTATGGAGTAATCACATAGACTAACTCCCCCTGTGTGTGAACCCTTAAGAGTTAGCCAAGATCATACGCTGTAAACACACTATTGAGCTAACAACTCTCAATGAGTTGTGAACCTTCTTACATTTGCTTGTAAGACTTTTCATTCGTTCCTTCATTATGTTCCACTTTCATTATCTTAAATCTTTGGCTTCGTTAAGATAATACTTTACGTTTATTGCCATAATCACATCACGTAAGCTACATAATAATACACAATAAGAAACATAAGGTCAACATAACATATTCATACATAACATCACCACACATCATTATACAACATCAGATAATCATCACACGTCATTATAAAACATAATCGACCCTCCTGTGGAACAACGGGGGTGGCAACCTTTGACAATAAGGTCCTAGGGGCAACAGCCCCTAGTGGGGTCCAAGGGGCAACGCCCCTGGCTGGGGCCGTGCTGCCAGGTCAGCGCGAAAAATTTTATTTTTACACATTTGTATAGCACATTTTTTATAGAAAAAACGATCTTCTTGTTAAAGCATCTTAAAATCTTTGTCATCTAAAAACGTGTATTTAGTATGCGTAATAGCCCCAAAACACGAAAAACTTATAAACAAGGGCATCTAGAACTCACTTGGACTCAGGGAGTAGCTTCTCAATCAAGCTTTCTAAGCAAGGGTCTCAAATCATAACCTGTATATAAGTTAACACTCAAAGAGGTTAATTCTACCTAATTTCGCTGCCAGATAAGCAACTTCACTGTTAGATTCGCTAGCAATTTCGCTGCCAGTTCGCCCAACTTTCGTTGGAATTCTAAGTCTACGCAACTATCTGTGAAACTATAGTTTCACAAAAAGTCTCCATAATTTCGTTGGACGGCTACACAGTTTCACCGGATGAACCCACAGTTTCGCAGAACGGGTTGAAATCACTAATTAGCCCATTTTCACATAAAACTTCAATCTTTTACACACAAATCCTTGGTTTATCACCCAAGAAGCTATATCTAGGCTTTTTACATGTTTTCTTACACAAAAACGTGAGTTTTGGATGATTCCTTGCCATTTTCAAAAACCCTAAACCCTAGAATCTGGATTTAATCTAAAGAAACGATTAAATGATATTTCTTACCTGGATTCTTGGTCTTTTCTTATTGTTTGGATGCCCACAAACACTGATCTTCAATCTCTTGATCAATCGAGCCTTGGATCACCATTTTCTCTCTCTACACACTCTCTTTAAAAGTTAGGTGTTGAGTTGAAAATGAGAGTGACTCAAGCTGATCCGTTTATATATACCAGGTGTTCCCGGAATCTTAAACTCGTCAAACACATAACTCGCGAATTTTACTCGGTCCATAATCCATTTCTCTCTTATTTTCATTAAATAATCTTGACTGAGCTTATTATTATTAGTTGACTCGTTTCAACTTTACTTCGGTCGTTACATATATAATCATTAAATCTTTACTCAAATAAATCAACATTTAAGACATGTCAGAAAAAGGCTCAATAACACCCGTCATATCACTATATATAACATATAGAAAAATATAAGTAGTGAATGTGTATTTTTTTCTTAATGTTACCATAATATGTTTTTTCTCCAAACTAATAAAAAACCTACTTTGTTTTTTTTTTTTTTTTTGCAAACTTACATTTAAACCTCTAATTTGTTTTAAACTCTAATGACAACACTTTCCCTCTTTTTTTTTCAAATTAATACCTACTCATTTTGTTTTTTTTATTTTATATTTAAGGCTTCGAGTTATGTTAAATTTACATTTAATTACTTGAAATTTTATAAATTTTATACTTAACCATTCGAGTTATATCATAAAAAATTAATCAATTTAAAGTAGTGCTCATTAATTATAATAAAGTCACTGTTTAAGCATTCGTTATCTTTTTTCTCTGTTTTGAGTTATTTATTTTTTATAGTATTATATTTCTATTACACTTTTTATCATTGTTTCGCACGTAAACATTTTTCGGGTGATTAGTATTAACATATAAATCATCATGATTATAATTTCAACTTTTATAACCCCCGCTGCATAGCGCAAGTCACACCCACTAGTTGTATTTAATACTTATTAAACATATAAATCATTTTATAAATACTTACAGCTTTTTGTGCAAATTTATGGTGAAAAATACAAATGTAAACACTAACACTAATAATTATATAAATTAATTTAGATTCTAATGTTTAATAAGAACTGTTATTAACCTTTAACATGTTGAAAAAGTTTCAAACAGAGTATTTTATAACTACAATAGTGTAATATGTTTTGAGATACTGTAACACTATTCTAACATGTTTTTATTTTTTTTTGAAAAAGAATAATGTCAAATAGTTGATATGATAGAACCTCAAAAACCAAATAATTATTTTAATACATATAGTATTAGGTTTAGCATCTCGTGTATTACTTTTAGTAAAAAGATTATATTATATATTTATAAAATGTTTTTAGTTTTTAGTACAAAATCTATAACGTTATACAATTATCTTTAGAAATGTTTTATAAAAAATTTTTATAAAAATGTTTTATGAATGACCCTATCATATTTAAAAAATCTAAACACTCAATAAAAACAATTATAATAGTCATTTAATAGGAGACAGACAAAACAAAAAAATATAAAAACAATTAAATCTTTTTTATAATTAATAGAGTAAATTGCAATTTTCATACCTGTGTTTTGGGGGTGTTAACAGGATCAGCCCCAACTTAACAAATTGCATACCTGAGTTTACGAATGCTAACACTTTACATACCTCCGTTCAATTTCTATTAAACAACCGTTAAATCTCACCCACGTGATCCTCACGTGAGGGGTAAAACTGTCAATTCAACCAATTTATTAATCTTTTAAGAGTAAATTGTAATTTTCATACCTGTGTTTTAGGGGTGTTAACAGGATCAGCCCCAGCTTAACAGTTTGTATACCTGAGTTTACGAATGCAAATACTTTACGTACCTTCGTTCAATTTTCGTTAAACAACCGTTAAATCTCCCCCATGTGCTCCTCACGTGAGGGGCAAAATTATCAATTCATCTAATTTATTAATCTTCCAAAGTCGGTAGGGTTATGTCGTTTGTGTTTCGTTAGTTTCCATATTCTGATCTTCCCGTCCTGATGAGATGTGAACACTTTTCCGTTATGAAACGTGAGGGATTTGACGAAATCTGATGAGGAATCGTTGACGGTAAAAGTGTCGATGAAGGAGAACGACGTCGTGTCGAATACATGGATGCGGTCGCCGAAGGTGGTGTAGAGGCAGTGGTTGTTGATGGTGAGGTGGCTGATGTGGGTGGCGGGGTAGAATTTGAGGGCAGTGAGGCAGCGGTGGGAAACGGTGAGTTTGAAGTCTCCGGCGAGAGGTTTTGGAGGGAGTGGATGGAAGGTAGGGTTTGGAGAGAGAGATTGTTGTAGAGGCTGCTCACGGTGAATTTATAGTTTTGCCCCTCACATAAGGAGCACGTGGGGGAGATTTAACGATTGTTTAACGAAAATTGAACGGAGGTATGTAAAGTGTTAGCATTCGTAAACTCAGGTATGCAAACTGTTAAACTGGGGCTGATCCTGTTACACCCCTAAAACATAGGTATGAAAATTGCAATTTACTCTTAAAAGATTAATAAATTGAGTGAATTGTCAGTTTTGCCCTTCACGTGAGGAACACGTAGGGGGAGATTTAACGGTTGTTTAACAGAAATTAGACGAAGGTACGTAAAGTGTTAGCATTCGTAAACTTAGGTATGCAAACTGTTAAGCTGAGGCTAATTCTGTTAACACCCCTAAAACACAAGTATGAAAATTGCAATTTACTCTAATTAATAGGAGGGAAAGACAAGAAAAAGTTGAGGAGACTCATATGACACGTGTCATTCAAGATGTTTATTTATTAGTATAGAGATTTTATATGTGATAACGATCATATTTGTATACATTAAAGGAAAAAACCCCACCTATAACGCTTCTATAATACACATGTAGGTGGTGTAAGGGTGTTTTAAAGTGTTATAATGCATCTTTAATGTCCTCTTAATGCCCCATTATGTTTAATCTGGTTGTTTTTTATTTGAATTAGTGAATTTTTATTTTAATATTATTTTTCTATAAAGAAGTTTAATAATTCAACTACTTCAACTCTTGCAAAAATGGTATTAACGTATTTGAATTGTTTGGTTACTTACCATATAAGGAATATTTGAATTGTTTGGTTACTTACCATATAAGGCTCTTTAAATTCAATAGGCAACGTAGAGATCTAAGTCAATATTATGTCATTAGAAGTAGGTTACCAATTCTCGTTTGGCCTCATGAACTGTCTTTTCTAATACAGATAGGTTGGTATATTATATTGTCTTCATCCATATCTGCTACATCTACATTCTACTTTTTGTTCATAATCATGTACAATTTCCTTTTCCTAATACTCGACAACTATGAATATAAAAAAATAAATATATAATCTTTTTAAGAATTAAAAAAAAAACACTTTTAACTGTCACAAAGATAAGTAAATCAGCTAGGTTGTCGGTTTAACGGTGTAGTCCATATTTGATTTTGGAAATTTAATGGTTTAACTGTTTTAATATTGAAAACGGTTGGCTAAGTCCACTTGTTCACAATATCATATCTAAACTCTCAAGCAAGAATCGGAAACAATACACTGCTATAGTCTAGAGACTAAAGAACATTAACAAACTGACAAACACAAGAAGAAACCAAATACTAGAGATGAACAAACTATCATAATTATCATTTAGCAAGAAAAAACCAAATACTATCAGAATCATCAACACGATGATCTGGAATAATGATCACACTAGGTAAATACAAGAACTTGAATCAAGTAGCAGCTAGCCCAAAGTCTTCAATCACCAGCCCACTCTTTTAGCACAAACACTGCAAACTCAACAACAGCCCAATAAAAAACACAAGAAAATAAAAATTAATAAGCATCAATTTGAACATAACATATTGAAAATTTTAAACCCCCTCGATTTGATGGTGAAAAAGCATCACTCATTTTTAATTTTGAAGTTTAAAACAATTTCTTCCTTTATACACAATTTTATAACTGTAAAATTTTGTTTAGTTGCAGTAGCAACCGGCTTACACCAACTTAAACCAAATTCATTTAATAAATCCAGATTATTGTGAAAGACAAATTCCCAATACTTTAATGGTCTAAGATCTTTAAATCAAAAACTTAGAATTCAATTTTTTTTAATATTATCAATCTCATTTGTGTTATATCTAGTAATTAAAATATTATCAACATAGACTAACAAGGCAACAAACACAGGTTTTTCAGCTTTTATAAACAATGATTAGTCACATTTACTTTGAACAAATCCTAATTCAAGTAAAGCACCAACTAACTTTTCATTCCACATTCGTGAAGCTTGTTTGTGAAGCTTGTTTAAGACTATATAAATACTTATTAAGCTTACAAACTTTAGACTCATTTTCAGAAAAGTATCCCTCAGGTAAAGCCATATATACATATTTATTTAAATTCCCATGTAAAAAGACATTATTTATGTCTGAATGAAACTAAGGCTAGTTTTTTGAACTGCTAAAACAATAACACATTGAATAGTAACCATTACAGAAAAGAACATTCTATCGAAATCTATTCCCTCTTTTTTACCAAACCCCTTTGTAACAAATCTAGCCTTATGTCGTTCTATCTCGCGTGTTAGATGTATATTAAATCTTAAAAACCCATTTGCAACCTACTAGCTTCCTCCCTAAAAGTAATCCACTAAAGTCCAAGTATTATTCCTATCTAAAGCCTCCATCTCCTCCTTCATATCACTAACCTAGTTATGATCTAATTTAACTTCATAAAAATTTCAAGGTTCAATTTTTTTCTTTAAGATAGAATTTTTTTTTTTGTTTTGAACTAAAAGTTTTGAGTAATATTTTATCACCTTTTCTATGTCATATTTTAGTTTTCCTTCTACAATAAAATCATCTACTTATTTTTGGAAATTTAACAATTCTAGATGATTTTCCAATAGAAGTTGATGGATCATTATTACCCTCAAAGGAGATATTTTCATTATTTCTTATCTCACTACTGTTTGCTTTACTAGTGCCATCACCCGAGGAAACTGACTGCTAAAGACCAGCATTGTCCTTATCGGATGCTAAATCTCATTGTGATTTAGGAGACTGCTGACCAACAGCCTTGCCAACACTATCTGAAGTGTTGCAACTAGGTTGCACAATAGTAGGGATTCCAACTATATTATCCCTCCCCTCATCATTGAGATTTTCACCGTAAAGACCATTTGATTGATTGAACTCCAATTCAACAAAAAAAATTTAGAGTATTTAAAGAACCTCTGATTGTAGTTAGTTGATTCATCACTAAAATTATTAATTTTCAAAGGAAACACATTTTCATAAATTTTTAAATCCTAGAAAATAGTTTCAAGGTTGTAATTTAATGGTATAGTTTGATTACCATTAAGCTCCAGAATAGTTAACGAGTTTTTCGGTTCATCTCCTATTCATCTCCTAAAGGCGGCTCTCAGCCTGAGTTATATTTATATTAAGTTTAATTACCTATGGTGTTTTTCTTATTACCTATTGTATTTCTAGTTCTTTTTTATTTCCTAAAGGCGACTGGGACCTATTCTTTCTAGTTGATTTATGAATCAAGGTGGCCATAGGCCCCTATGGTCCAGTGGTTACGACCTCTCTCTTTCACAGAGAAAACGAGGGTTCAAGTCCCTTTAAGGGTGTACCAAGACTCAAGACTACAGGAGTGGGATTTTCTATCAAGTGATCCATATTTGTCAAGTCCTTCTAATAGTCCACTCAGTGGGACTTTGGATTTTAGATCAAGTGATATGTATTTGTCAAATCTGTCTGGGAGACGAAAGGAAGTTGATTATGGAATGTCTAAAATGAATTAGGCGTTGGGTCGATGCCCGAGTGGTTAATGGGGACGGACTGTAAATTCGTTGACAATATGTCTATGTTGGTTCAAATCCAGCTCGGCCCAACAATTTGTCAATCTACTATCAGATGGTAGAACCCTCTTGTTCTTAAGAAATACCTGATACAAGAGAAGAAAAAAGAATCCAAAATTTCTGATAGATCTCTTCTTATTTCCCTGGGATTGTAGTTCAATAGGCAAGAGCACCGCCCTGCCAAGGCGGACGTTGCGGGTTCGAGCCCCGTCAGTCTCGACTAATAAGTACATCAATTCGACTCTCCATTTTCTGTGAAAGAAGGGACAGAGAGCATAATTGAATTTCGAAGGGGTTTCCCTTCCTTTTTTTCAGGATTCTGTCGAAGAAAGAACAAACCCTAAACTAAAATGAAAATAACTAAAATAGTGAAGTTGATAGAATATTTCATCTTTTCTCTCGCGACTCATCTTTCTCATACTTCTTTGTCTTCCAAAGAAATTTAGATCATTCAATTTTAGAACCTAACTCCTCTCTTTTTCCACTTCGCTTGTATTGTTTGTTGGGTTTTGTAGTTTGGACAGGTGGTTAGATTTTGTTTGATGGTTCTATAAGGAAGACCTAAGGTAGGTTATAGAAAAGAAATAATAGAAAATAAAGTAAAGGAATTTTTGATGGGTCCGGGAATCCAATCTTGGATTCGGTATGGATAAAAGATGTTCGTATGTTATACTATTCAATTCTCGATGACGAATTAATTTAATAGATCAGATATTGTTATTCATGATATTGATCCGATTCAAGATCATCGATAGGTAATGCATTCATTGAATTGACAGGTGAAAGATTTATCATCTCTATGGGATTATATCCCGAGTTATTGTAAAAAAACAATGAGATTATGGAAGTAAATATTCTTGCATTTATTGCTACTGCACTTTTCATTTTAGTTCCTACTGCTTTTCTACTTATAATTTACGTAAAAACAGTCAGTCAAAATGATTAATTACTTTAAATGAAACTTGACTTCTGAATTCTTATCAATAGTTGAAGAAATCAAATGAAAAGTATTATATTTTTGCGTCTTAAATGAAATCAACGAGCTATAATCGGCGGTATTCTATGAGATCTGAGAGTATGGTAAGTAAGAAACTGATTTCTTACTTACCATACTCTCTATTATAGTAGCGTATAAAATTGTTTCTAATAAAGTTGGTATACTATATTAGCTTCTATCTTCAATATATGTAGTTATTAATCCATATATGGAATTAATGTAAGACCTAATTATATTTCTTTGATACATCTATTTATTCGGTGAATCTGAAATAATTGTTTTACTGTTATAAAATACATTTCTTCACTAGAATCCAATGGAATTTGGAAATGAAGATATTTTGGTTTGAAAATTATTTCAATTCAAATACAAAATGCGTTGCAGAACGATCTATAAAACAATTGATACCGTTTCATTCCTTAACTAAATTAGGAGTGCTTCTAAAGTCCACTTCTTCCCCATACTATGAGTGAAAGGGAAAATGTAAAGACTACCATTAAAGCAGCCTAAGCGAGACTTACTATATCCATGTGAATTATGTCCCTTATCTCTATGATAGAACTATTCCATTATTGCTCACTAATAATAGTAGAATGAATGGTCCAGAGTCAAAAAAGGATTCTAGCCGAACACTATTGATGAACCAATCAAATAAATCCATTTCAAAAATTCCTATATGATTTCTAATCGGGAAAGACTAAACACAAGTAAAATAAACAATCACACTACAAAGGAATGTTACTAATAGAACATCTAGTAATAAAAAAAGAGGGTCCATTGCTTTTTTCTTGCCCTTCAAAGTAAAAATAGATCAAT
>BJCM01077606.1:0-17301 GCA_018326385.1 Flaveria bidentis
ATTAATCATGTTAATATTAATAGTAGTAATCATAATACAAGTTATAATAATGATACTAATAACTATAATAATAATAATAATAATAATAATAATAATAGTGACAATAATAATATTAATAATAACAATAAAATTTTATTAACTAAAACTTAAAACAACTAAGCTAGGGGGAATTTATGTTATTTTGAAACTTGAATTAAAAGTTTTCTTACATAAAATAACAAAAATTGAAAAGTTAAGGGACCAATTATGCAAATAATGAAACCCAAACCAAACCCCCCCCCCTTTCTGCCCGTATTTCCGGCGACCCACGCCGGCCACCGGCGGCCGAGCGCCGGGCACCCCTAAAACCATCAAACCCGACGTTTGCTTGATCTAAAACCATCCCCAAACCGTTCTTGAACTCGATTCGAACACTATTATGAACTTTGATTGCGTTTAAACGTCGGTTATGAACCTAATCGAATGATTAACCGAAACGTCTTAAACCCCATAGTCATTCGAGCATTAACACTTCATAATAATCTAATCAAACCAACATAAACGATAACCTATCAATCCCTAAACGAATACAATCCTCAATTTCATCTGAAACAAGTTCCAACATCGAATTCGAACTATCATTCATCGCGGTTCTGCAACTCTATCGAAACCCAATCTCCGAACAAGTTTAAGTTAAATTGACAAGGGGCTTCGCATCTGGATCATCGTTCAAAGCTATCTGCAAGTTTAGTTTGATTCCCATTGAGGATTGTTCATCCATTGGGTATCCACGGCCGCAACCTTTTCTTCGTTGGGTTCACCTTCAATTCAAACATATTCGGGTAATTAAATACGTACATGTACTCGATTTCACATGGGGAACAAAAGACCTAAACTTAATTTGGTTGATAACATCGTATTGATGTTCAATTTGATTCAAGAAGAAACTAGGGTTCTTGAAAAATTGGGGATTTCTTGAAGTTTTGTTTTTAAGATTTAAGATCCAAGTTATAACGCGGCTGAGGCCTTTGGTTCATTGGTAAAACACATGACCCCTAAACAGGAGGTTCCCGGTTCGAATCTGGGGAACCTCAAGTATTTTTTTAGGCCTTTTTGGACTTCAAATTAAATTTTAAAAATTTTTAAAAATTATAAAAAAAATCATTTTATAAACTTTGTATATTTTAAAATCACTTAATTTTTTTCCTGTAATTTATTTACTAGAAATACCTTCATATTTTTATTAAATATCCTAAATAAAATGTTATAGTTAGCTATATTTATAAAAATTAAACTTTAAATAAAAGTTTAATTCGAAAAAAAAGAGAAAATTATTATTTCAAATGTTGCTTTTGAATTATTGTTTAAATCGTGCTCATTTCATTTAGTTATAAAACTTTATTTAAACTTTATATATAAATCTTACAAATTATTATAAATGTTTTCTTACTTCATATCTTTATATAAAATATAAATATAGTTTTTTCCAAGAAAATATAATTGGTTCCCAATTGTTAAATATAATTATAAGACAAAGCCCCAAATACCAAGTTGAAACCCTAGTTCTCGTTAAATCGTTAATTAGGTCCATGTGCTATGAACAATCGTTTCACATTCGCCCGCCCCGATAATTCCGCCGTCGGTCGGGGTGTGACACACGTCACATGAGTTAGGATTATTTCAGAACTTACAAATATCTTAAGAACCACATGAACTATCATCAATAGGTTATATCTTAAGAACCATATATGTTTATATAAATTAAAAACCATAAAAATATCATAAAAACCCATCAAACTAATGTTTGCATATGTTTTTATAAATTTTTATTTGTTTAGCTACACATGCGTAGATAATATGATCTACGTATGACTTACACATGTGTAGATTACAAATTCGTTCATTGTTTTCTTTTTACATTTCAAGAGAAACGCTTAGATATTATATTTTAATCATTTGTTATTTAAAACACAAAAATTGTATTGATAGGAGTTCATGTAGTTTTGAAGACATATATGAGTTCTCTGACTCTAACCATACGTCACATTACATGAAAACTTTATAAAATATTATTATATTTTAAAAGTTATAAAAGAAAAAAAAGCTTTTTATATTGATAGGTGTTATAAGATTGTTGGTTCATTATATAAAATAACAAATGAAAATAATATAGGGGGAAGGTAACTTTACAGACACATATCGTAAATATACTGGTCATATAGGTTTTATAAAAAAAATATATGGGGCGTGTATTCCTATATGGGGCGTCCTTTTTTAGGTATAGTTGTTCATTTTTCAAAATATAATAAGTAGAATTAAAGCACCTGTTCGCATGTGAAAGAAAACTTTCGTCAATTGCTTGTATAGTTTTATATGAGACGTATAATCTTCTGACAACCCCCTGAATTTTTCTTGTTTTCAGTGTATTCGATCCTATACGTCGCACATAATGTTATACGAGACGTATAGAAGGGTGTCAGTTTATTAAATGAAGTGTTTGTATGTTATGACCGTATAATAATGCATGCTAGAACCCGTTTGTGCAATGTGCTTCAAGCACTTTAATGTATGATTTGACATTAGGAACTCTATTATGAGAGGAAGCCAACATGAAATTAATTGTACATATAACGTGTTCGGAAATTTAAATCTAAAACATTAAATATGTTTTTATATTGTTTTAATTAATCTCCATGTATCTCTCTTCATGTATTTACATATAAAGTGTTCGAGAATTTAAATCTAAAATTATATTGTTTTAATTAATCTACAAGTACTAAAACCCTTTCCAATATTCATAATTTTTCACACTACGTGTGATGAATAATATGAGTAAATTGACGGTTTCATCTTTTATATATATACACACACCTACTCCTAGGTTGGATTTTTAGTGTATAACACGATGTATACTTTCACTAAATGTGGTTAAATTTTCTATTAAGGTAAAATGACTACTACTTCTATTTTTCAAGAACAAAATTAAAAGGTTCTAATATATATAACCATCCAGATAAATCAGCACCCCCTATACATCGCGTATAAGTGCATACGTGGCGTATAAGGTCGAATACACTGAAAACGATGAAAATTAGGAGGGCTGTCAGAGAGTTATACGTCCCATATAGCCCTATACGACCTCCCTATACGACACATATAGAGCTATACGATGCGTATAACAAATTTCGACACTGATTACAAGGAAAAATTGGGGCTGTCAGAGGGGTTATACGCCCCCCGTATAGGGCTATAACCCATTTTTTACGACACGTATGGGGCTATACGACCCCTATATAAATTTTGGGTATTAATTTATAATTTTGGGGTGTCCAAATAATCAAACCCAATTAAAATAAAAGAATTGATGGGACCCATATAAATTTTAAAAAAAAAAACTCCACCCAACACCACCCTCTTACCTCTTCGGCCTCTATTGCCAGAATCTTAGGGTTAGTGATATTATATTGTCGGAGTTTATAATCTTCTCAAGTGACACCTCGGGATGATAAAATACGTATGTGGGCACTATTAATCCAATTCACACGACACCCTTCTTGTTGATCATTTCTTGTTTCTTGACTCCCAAATCATAATCATGGTGACGCCTTATTACGATCCATAAACAAAGTTAAAGAAAAGTGCATCTAAGATCAATCTAACAACACCTAACTCCAAGAGCATAGATATATGAAAGACTAAAATAATTTTTTTTTACCAAAGACTCACTATTAAGTACAATATCATGATGTTATTAGCCTGCGTTTTGTTCTAATCTCAAAATCATATGTTAATATGAATACTATTGTATAAATATATTATAGTATCTAAATTATATATCTTTTTATAAAATTAAACTAAATTTTTTTAAAGCAAATTGTATAAATGGTCCTTATCATTTAATCAGATTGCATGTTTGGTCCCTAAATTTTAAAAATTGCAAAGGTAGTCCAAACTTTTGTGTACTTATTGTAATTTTGATCCGCAACATTAGATTGATATAGTTTTTATGCATTTTATAAAGTTTGAAGACCAAACTTGTAATTATTACACAAAAATTTGGACTAACTTTACAACTTTCAAAAGGGAACTTTTATTTGGACACACTAAGATTTTAAATCAACACCCGGGTACCCCGCGTATGGGTCCATACGCCGCGTATAGGGTGGATTGTCGGGGACATTCATCATTCCCTATACGCCGTGTATGGGTTCATACGCGGCGTATAGGGTATTCCCTAACAAGACCATGACAGACGCGTGTCAGAGCTTTGTCGAGGTTGCTATATGCGGCGTATAGCACCATACGACGCGTATAGATTCCCAATATTTTTGACATTTGCTGAGAAGCATGCTGAACCTATACGCCGCGTATGGACCCATACGTGGCGTATAGGTTACGATGTTTTTTATATATAATTGTATATAAAAAATTGCGCAGAAGTTATGGTGTCGACTATATTTTGCACGTTAAGCTTGAGATTTTGCGTATAATATATGTTTTGGAACTTATTAATCGACAATTTTAAATCTTAATTAACCAATAAAACATATAAGACAAACATTAAATGGTAATATAAGTAACAAAGTTTTTAAATACATAACAAAATAAAAGTACAAATAATAATATAAAAATTTACGGTGAATCTGGGTAATATCGAGGCGGTAGCAAGTCTGGAGGATCAATACCAGCAGCATGGGCTCATGCAATGTCAAGCTGAACGTGCCAATCCATAAGATCCTCAACTCGATCGAGCCGACGACCCTGGTCCCGTAAACTCGTAGTAATCTCCTGCATAAATGTCTTTGTACGTGCAGGCAGCCTCACATCTTTATAAATATGTCGAGGAAACTGTGGCTGAGGTGGGGATTGATGTGTTGGCAGCTGGTCGTGTGGCAGCTGATCATGCGGAATATGTTCCTGTTGCTGTTGTGGATCGTTAACGTCGACCTGCTGAACAGGTGCCGGCTGCCAGATCTCACCGGGTCGAAGAGAAAATCATATGTTGTAACATCTACTATTTTTTAAATTATAAATCTGAACCTGTTTGTCAATTATACTAAGCAAACACATAAATCAAACTACTTCATTCTTTATGGTGATAAAAACATGAAGGTGTTAACTTTGTGATTTAAATTCACATTTATCTTCAATTTAAAAAGTAAATAAATTATGAGGCTCTATATATTATTTATGAGGTTCTAATTATTATTAGACTTTAAAACTACTATGAGAATTATAAGGAAAAGTAAATATATAAAGACTATTATCTTTAACCATCTTAATAATCTAATAACTTATACTTAACAAGATTTATATTTTTTTATAAATGAATAAATGGAATAATCATATAAAATTTGGATTTTATAAAGATTAAGGGTTATTCTAAATTATGGGTTTAAATTACACAATTGGAATTAAATTGTGAAAACTCTTGTAAATTTAATAGATTATAAAGATTTTATAAAATGAAGTAAAACAATTCATTTAAAATATAAAATTAGGGTGATAATAAGTTTGGGGCCAATTTTGCTAATTATAAAACTTTGTTTTAAAGTTGTGACATAAAATAATAACAACTTAAAATTCGAGGGACCAAATACCTAAACCACCCAAACTTTCCCATCGGCGCCTGCAACTCCGGCCACCTCCGGCCACAATGTCTGGTGACCCCTATACTCTTAAAACGCTTAATTAAAACATGATTAAAACAAACCTTAACTATTGTGCGTCGATTTCGTACTTAAAACCATGTTTAATTGTGAGTATTCGACCATTAACGCAAGAAACCAAAACCGAAAACATCAAAATTAAATCCTTAACTCGTTGATCTTGTAACTATTCAAATTACATTTGTTAGAATGAGGGGAAATGTTCTAATCGATTCTTTAAATCAACCCTTAACCTCTAATACATTCGAAATAATCGCCAACACCATATTCGGTTACCACCTTCATCTTCGAACTGCAACACATTCGAGGCCTGTAATCGAAGCAATGTTAATCACAATAGATTGAGGGCTTTGAATCATAAACACCCTTAAATGCTTCATATGAAATTAAATTTGATTATCCTCATCATTTGCATAACGAATCAAATTCAACTCAATCACTTCTATCTTTCAACTGTTCATCATCAAATCGATCTCATTCAGGTAAATAATAGACACACATATAGTCGATTTAGTGTGGGGAACAAAAGTCCTCTGTTTATTATTGTTATCATCATCGAATTCGAGATCAATTTAAAGCAACTGCAATTTACGGTTCTTGAGGGAATTTGGGGATTTCATTGAAATCTATTTTATAATTTAAAAACCAAGTTTTGACATATCCAAGGACTTGGCCCAATGGTAAAGCATATTGAATATATGCGGGAGACCCAGGTTCGACCCTAGGCACCCACATATATTTTTTAAATCATTTTTTATTTTATTAACTGTAAGAAATTTATTATTATATCATAATATTAATATAATATTGCTTTGTTAACTATAATTATTTTACTAATTACTTAGTAATCTTTTAAAACTTTTAAAAGTTATAATCTCATTTTCTTAAGAGTTTAAATGCTATAATAAAACTTATTTATAAGTTTTATACTTTATAAAAATCACCTTAAGGCAAACCTAAGTTGTTTCAAATCGTTTTAAAACAATATTTAAAGCATCTAAATAATTAATTATTTAATTATTTAGATCACGTTACTGTTTAATTAATTATTAAATTAATTTTAAAGGTTTTTAAAAACTTATGATTTTATATTAAGGGAAAATGTCATAGAATAGTAACCAAGTTTCAAAAGTGTTCTAATTTAGTCACTCATGCATATTTTTCTCAAATTGGACCTCCAAACGATCAAATCGAGTCATTACTAAATTTTATTATGACAAGAAAGTAATGATAGAAAAGACATGAGAGTTAAGAATTTTCAATATATAAAATTATATTAAAAAATAAAAAACATGTTAATTATGAAAAAAAGTGCCTAAAATTTACGTCAACGTTCTATATCAACATCAAAAGATAGAAAAAAAATATTTTCTAACTGAATCCAAAAGTATAACATGCTAAAAAATATGTTATGACTTTTAATTTGTATAAAATATAAAAATGAGTGATCTGATTGAAATACTTTTAAAACTTGAGTTACTTAATTGGAACACTTTTGAAAGTTGGTTACTATTTCACAAAGTTACCCCTTAAATTAATTACCTTTAAAGAATAACAAAGATTATAGAAAATATTATTAAGTCATTTATATGACTTAAATGTTGTAAATCTATTAGGTCTTAAATATAGATTGTTTCACAACATTATAAATCTTCATAAATAATTATTATTCAAATAGTTATTTAAATAATTAACTATTCATATTTTTATTTAATCATGTTATATCATAATTAGTTAATTAAGTTATTCCTTAAACTTTTATTTAAATTCTTGAAACTTATAAAACAATTATATTTTATTTTTATTTTTACAGCTTGGTATTATAAGACCTTTATAATAAATCATAAAAGCTCAAAACCTTATAAATTGATTTTAGATTATTTTAAGGTCATTTAAATAAATATTCAATTAAGCACATTTATCAAATTTTAAATAATTAATTCTTAAATTAATTATTTCTTTTCACATATCATATTTAATCTTTATTAATTCAATAAATTAAATTATTGAACCTTTCACTATGATTCTTATTTTTTTAATTGATTTATTCCAACTTTATTGAACCAAAATATAATTGATCGCTTTATTTTATTTAGCTATTAAAAAACCCCCAAATTCCAAATGAAACCCTAATTCATGTTTACTCTTGAATCATATCTTTATTCTAATCCTAAGACACCAAATCTTAGGTTGAACCGTGAATGAATCGTTAGAACCATCTTATCTTCTTATTGTTATCTTAAGTGCAATTTATATCACGTGATTTTTTCATGTGAGTTCTCCATGCCCCCTTTTTACTTTATTTCACACATTTTGGTGTGAAACATGTTAACATTATAAACTTACACTTGTAAACATCTTGATACTAATAAATGCACATGCAATTCATCTTTACTTTTTGTCATGGTTATTGATATTATTATGAGTGTTATATGAGATACATTATATGTTGACAATCATTAACTATTGTTAGCTTGGCGACGTCATAGATATATGGGCCTGACAAGTCTGCTTGATTAATCCAAGTACACTTAGCTAATCGTTTAATCTTGTAATCTTGTAATATGTCAAGGTTTGCTTGTAACTTGCATAATTCATAACCATTGACATGAATTGCTACTTGTAAACCCTATATATATATATGTGTGTGTGTGTGTGTGTGTGTGTGTGTGTTTAACCCATGGAAACTCACCAATTTTCAAAGTTGACCCTTTAATTTTTAACATGTTTCAGGTTTGATACTTGAAGATCTTTTCATGCTCATATAGGACTTGGACTTAGTTTAATTGAAAATCTTATGTCGTTGTTTATATCTTGTTTGTATTGTAATGATTTAATTGTCTTGTAATGTTCAATAAAAATAATATTTAATAATTATTTCAACTTACCAGTTCCATGTGCTATGAACAATCGTTTCACATTCGTCCGCCCAGATGATTCCGTCGTCGGTCGGGGTGTGACATATGCCACTCGGAAACTGGCGTATAATACGCATGTCGAATAACGTATGATGATCTAATCTCTCAGGCTTGATCCGAGGAGATACATCAACAACATGGTAGGGAAGATAACCAAGACAACGTAGAAGAAATTATTATTATTGGCATGAACAATCAACACGACATGATGAGGCATCATACTGTTCGGATCAGCCCATAAGGGAAAAAAATGTTTGACAACTGTTATTGTTTAATAGATGAAGAATAACACCAAACCTTTGAGCAATTACTATTCCCGTATACGGCATTATCATCCAGTGTTCTTCTGGCACAGGATCCACACATTCCAATCTATTGTTTCACGCAAGTCATTATACTATCCGGTGTACAAAGTATCGAAAACTTCTCTGTAATTCAATTCATATGTGTCCAACTCCTCTAAAAGTTGTTGCCGCACATACATCCACTTATTTTCGTTAAACCCTAACCCTAAATCTATAGATAGAAAACCACAATTACTATTGGGTCGAACATCTTGTATACGTGAAATATAATGATGAAAGATTGACGGAATCCAATTTTTTAACATGTTTATATTGTTTAATTGCTGATTTCTGACAATCGATGAAAAATCATTAGTACTTTGTGACACTTTAGAAGATGTGGAACGACTACGTTGTATGACGGGCTTCTGAGACTTTACTGCTGAAGTTGTTCTTCCGATAAATGAGCTATGTCTTGGTTCAGACGTACTATGTTGAGTGTCTTGCTTTTGTTGTTGAACCTTTAACGTTGGACGACCGCGAATATTTGTTTGAATAACAGGCGCGTATAGGCTTTTCATATAACAAAACTGGAGAAGTCAAATCAGTCATTCAGCATGCGTATACGCCGCGTATGGACCCATACGTTGCGTATAGGTGTCGGTGGACCTACACCCCACAACCTTAAGACCTAGGGCTATACGCGGAGTATAGGCACGCTGAATGACCGATTTGACTTCTCCGGTTTTATCGTCTGAAAAGCATATACGTGGCGTATGGCGCTATACGAGGCGTATAGTCTCCACGACAACTTCTGATGTGACGTAAAATATTTGGCATTTATGGGGGAACTATATGTCGCATATGGACCCATACGCAGCGTATAGGTGTGTGTCGATTTATAAGAAGGGGTGTGCCTATATTAGAACCCTTTTAAAATCCTTAACCAAATTGGTCAAACCATATCAATCATTTATGTAAATTTCTCTTACTTTTATATTATTACTAGATTTAGTAAACCCGTATATTACACGAGTTGAATAAATAATAATAATATTAAATTTAATAAAATTCTGCGTAATGATAAATCGATATTATAAGATAAGATATGTTTTAAATTACGTAAGAGTAAAAACTATGAGTAATAAAACAACGATATTAACTTTTTAAATTAAAAAAATCAATCATTTTGTTTGAAAATTCATTTTTAATCTAAAAAATACTTAAATAATATTATTTGTAATTAAGTTAATTTTCTCTACTACTATATAATAAAGAAGTTTGGACAAAAATGTAAATTCGCTCCATCTTGTAAGACGTGCATGTTCTTCTTCTCCACACCACCGTTACCATGCAATGCCTCGTTCATCTCCCATTTAATCATCGTCAAGTTGTAATTGCCGACCGTTTGGTGTCATCGAGCATTCATTATCGCAATAAATTTCACCATCCTATTCAATCCTTGCATTCAATTCCGTCGCATTCAATTATCGCCACACATTCCGTTTCATCACCCAACTCATCGTGTCGATCCCCTTCCCCTCGTCATCATTAAATTCCACATATCAGTTTCAATCACTTTCCCCTTTAATGGTCGTTGCATTCATTGCATTCTGTTTCACTCCCCTTTTCCACATAACATTTGCTTCCCTCAAGTCAGTTTCAACATTATGATCAACATAAGATATAATATCTTTAAAAAAATAACTGATACCCCTCACACTCCGACCCAATTCAGTATCCAAAAGCTTTATTTCATTTCTTGTAGCACCCGTTGATGGTGATAACGATGACCTAATTGCATAATTGATTTATCTTGACCCGGTAACTAACCCGGAGAACATCACAGAATGAAAATTGGATTTTTGTTGTAGACCTTTTGTTGATATTAGGAAGAAGAAGATGTGGAAGCTTGTGATAGTTCGTTGTCTGTATATAAAGTACTTTCCTAACAATGTCATTAATAGTACACTTTGAAGAATGCAGTTGTGTTAATTCGTGATGAATTGGATGTGTATTTACTGGAAATAAGATATTTCAGGTGATTATTTGATTTTGATTGATTAATTGTTTGAGTGAGCTCTTGTTAATAGTTGATAAAGATTAGCTTATTTTTTTTATCAATGTAGGTCACAAATGCAGACAACTATCATAAGAGCATACAAAGAGCTTGGTAAAAAAACTGATTCCTAGCAAAAGGGTGTGTGTTGTTTAAAATTTATATTTATGTATGTTGACTAATTTTATGCCCACTGAGATGAGTGAGAGACAATCTTGATGCTAGATGAGTTTAGTTGTATGATTCATAGTTTTGATTCTCCTTATAGTAAATTAGTAACTGTGTTACTTTATGAAGGATGCAATGTTTTGTTGTTACAGTTCATCATTAGCATTAATATAGCCCAGATAAGTTCTTGTTTTAAAGCATCTCAAACTCCAGATGGATCTAAAACCAATGGAACTTTTAGAGGGTATGTATCCAAATTCAATATTGGATAGCTCTTTCGAATTTACGCGTATTACATTTTTCTTTGTTTCTTTTGAACAAGTTGGAGAATTTTGATCTCTTTACCTTGAAATAGTTCACTAATCATCTATGACTAAGTAACTTGAAATCCATGATGATTTAAAGTTTTAAAATTTTTAAGTATTATTAGGATTGTGAGATTTCATTATGATCTGGCCCATGATTTTTGCCATTAGGAATGAAATTGATGATTTTACAAAGACTTTGTTTATATCAAAATATGATCATGTGCAACCCAGATTTCCAAACCCATGAAGACTTTTGTCTTTTTTTATTTTTTGGAATAATTTTGATGCTTATAGGGTGTTTGATGCTTATTTGATTCTTAAAACTACCAAGTTAGAACATTAGGTAATATTGCTCATTAGGTATCAATTGATTTGTTAAAGGTGTCTCTTGCTATAGTTTTTATAACCTTTCAAAATGTTTGATAGGAATGTTCTATTTCTACTTAACTAACCTTCTTCTCACACTCTTTTTTGTTCTTGAACACGAATTTATTTCACTAATAAGTAGAAAATCTTAGCACTTCAGTGTTGAGATCTTTAAGTTTGATTTGACATCTAAGGACAATAACTGAAGCCTAACGGTTGTTTTATGATTTTCCAGTTTCTTTATTTGTTGTCTACAATAACTTGAGTCTTCCATCATAGTATTAGAACCAAAAGAGTTAGCTACGTCAATATCCACATCCAATAGGTGAAATTGATAGTTGGAGCTCACAAATTCTGATTTCCATTCACTTATATATATCTTATATTTGTATCTTTATTTCTAAATCACTCAACTAAGGGTGATTCCTAAACACTAAAACTAAGGGTGATTGCATAACTTCAGCATTAGGAGCTCTTTCATTCGGCTAGCATTATATCTAGGTAATATTGCAATGCATGACATTTATTAATTTAACTTGATAGTTATACTGAAACTTGCATTATGTGTTTTTCATACAAGTTTGATTGTGATGATGAATTTTTTGGACAACTTAAATTTCAAGGCATGTGAAGGTTTTTAATTTACTAAATCTTAAGCCTTTTCCTGTTCAAAATTTTTTAAGAAAATTATATACATGATGTGATTAGTTAATGAAAGTCGAGGACTGATGCTAATCATGTATTTTAGATTCTTGGTTTTTGTAGGTAATGATGAACCCCTAGAAGCACAAGACCTGTAGTTGAGATTCCCACATGAAATCCCCAATTACTTTGTATTTCATGAAGTTTCAAGTGAAAATGGAAACTACCTAATCATTAACTTCAGACAACAACAATCATATAGATCCACTGAAACTTATATCATAAAGCAATAAATTTCCAACAGCTGTGCAATCATCTTCCCCCAAGTTGACACGTATTTCTTTTTAGTATTATTTCAAATCAACTAAAATTTTGTTTTGAATTATAGTATGTGGGAACTATAAAGTAGACAAATGCGCTTCACAATGACAAGCTTTTAAACAGGATTTGGTGTTACGGAATGCATTCCAAAGTTGAAAGGGTTATAAACGACTGCTCTATTCAAGGTACTTCATAGTTGATTTGTAAGGCCCTGTTCCCGGGATGCTTACAGTTGGCCAATCATCGCTCGTAAAACATATAATTACATTTAACTTCTATAAAACATCGCAGCGGAACGTTGAAATAACTTTTTCATTATAAATGCTTTTGCAAAATAATACAACATTCATTACACAATTTCATTTGTTCGCATTACAATGCAAAACATTAACAAAAGAATGCCATCCAAATGCCAAGTAGCTGCCCCGTGCCATCCTCAGCAATGCTCACCTGCCAACTAGAAAATTCACAAAAAGTCAGTGTTGCTGAGTGAGTTCTAGTTTTAACATAAAACATACCTTACATTCATTAAATCGTTCTTTACTTTAACAGGTGATCACACATCATACATACACATTAATAATATCATTACTATCTTCATCATTCGTTCATTAACTTTCATTCATTCATCGTACGTCATTATCATTCATTTCATACATAACTTTCATACTTTCATTCGTACGTTCATTACATTTGATGACATGTACAATACCCCGAACATTGTGCACAAAGCTGGTTACTAGGCCTGAGGTCTTTCATAGACCTCGAACATTGTGCACGAAGTTGACTCTAGTACCTAGGGTAAGTACATTCACCACTTATCTTTTCTCTTTCATTCCGGATCAATGCCATATGTTATACCCCGAACATTGTGCACGAAGCGGGTAACTAGGCCTGAGGTCTTTCATAGACCTCGAACGTTATGCATGAAGCTGACTCCAGCACCTAGGGAAAGCGGCAAGGATCCCATACATATGGTCAATCACAAAGATTGGACCCCAGTGTGCATCCTTCTGGGGTAGCTAACCCGCACACCGTTGAACTAACACCCTTCATTGGGTGTGCACCTCCATACATTTTCTTGCAAGCCTTTCTTACATTCATTCGTTCATTAATGCATGTAATCTTTCAACATGTTCCTCTTTTTATTATCTTCCACTTTACGTTATATAATATTTTTATTTAATTCATTAACATTCAATCGTAAAGCCATGGGAAAATAATCATACATCACAAGAAACAAAAACATAACAGTCAACATCATCATACATGGCATCATACATACATAACATACATCATGCCTAGTCATACAATCATCATACATCATGCCCATCACATCATCTATGACCTCAAAAAATCAACTTACACAGCCCCGGGAACCTCCCAAGTCAAAGCCTACATTTCATCTTTTCCCCCAGAAATTCAGAAAACATTCTAAGTGTTCATCCGCATTTGCTCTTGTTCATCCACATTTGCTATAGTTCATCTGCATTTGTCATCCACATTTCCCATACTTAGACTTGATCATCCGCATTTCATATACTTAGTCAATGCTCATAAGCATTGACTTTCATCCGCATTAGTCAATACTCATCCGCATTGACTTTCATCCGCATTAGTCAATGCTCATCCGCATTGACTTTCATCCGCATTAGTCAATGCTCATCCGCATTGACTTTCATCCGCATTTTCCATACTTAGTCAATACTCATCCGTATTGACTTACAGCAGATAATACTCATCCGCATTAACTGTTTATCCGCATTTCTTCCCATTACTCATCCGCATTAACTGTTCATCCGCATTTCTTCCCATTACTCATCCGCCTTTGCTTTTGCATACTTAGGCAGGTTCTAATCTTAAACATATGAGCCCTAAACATCAGATTTCCATTCCCAAACACCATCTATCATGTTCTAAGCTTGAATCTTACCTTCTAAGTCTTAGAAACGCAACCATAACATCAACAAGCATGAACATAGTTTAACATCACATCGCAATCACAGCATACATACATTTATACATACGGGTTGGAAACCCAGTTTAATGAAAACATACATTCATGCATTTCCAGCCCCAAAATCAGTTAAAACATGTAAAAAGAGGATTTCTAGAACTCACCTTTGTAGCTCTTGAGTATGGATTCTTCCAAACTCGTTTGTAAATTGAATTCAACCGCCTAGAAACCCACTAAAAACATACTTGAACACATACAAACACTCATAAGCATAAACCCGAGGATATAACCGGTTGAGAGCATCATAAAACCATAAATTCTTACCTTGAATTAGCACTTTTCTTTTTGTTCTTCAATCTACCCAAGAGTTTCTGCTCTCTTGCCACTTTCCCTCTCTAAAATCCGAAGATTGGTGATGTGTGTGACATATGGGCGGCCATACCACCTTCTACACCCACTTTTCAAACATTTTGTCCTTTTGGACATTTTTTACCCCTAGACTTGGGTTTTATTTCTTTTCCTTCTTTTCTTCACTTGAAAAAATAACCGGGTGTTACATGATTGTAGATTTTTATATTATTCATGTGATCAAGATTGTCCATATGTAGGGGGTTGGTTGTGGTATCACCCTACTTGATATCAATATAACATATTATTATCCTTACCTAAAGTAAATTACAAATAAATTTTATAACCATGTTCATATACACATCGATTAAAAACTTTTGAAGAACAATAAACAACTACTATGGTTCTCCCGACTCCCCTGCATGCTAAGGCCAAAAATAGCCCAAAGCTACAAAAGGCAAAGAGGAAAGTAAACTACTTAGCCATATGTCAACATATGATAAGCATTTTTTATGTAAGGTTAGTGGCTTATAATTAAATAGGAGTTACCTTTTGTGATTCCTTGTTTACTTGTATTTCATTGCATGAACTAATTGTCTACGTTAAGGTGAGGCACTATTTACCTAATCCTCCACTATGTTATAAGTAATTTTGACATCACTGTTACTATTAGTTTAGTGTTCGGTTTTGCCAATCCTTAGAATTTCATGATTTTTAATGTGTAATTACATTTAGTAAGTCTATTTCACAAATGATTTAGAAGGCTTAGAATCGGTTTCCATGTTGCACTTTTTTATTCTATTCTTGCAATAGACTTTTGGTCGATCAATTAGTTTTTTGCCATTAAATTGTTTCTTGAAAGAAATTTGGGTTGAAGTATGGGATAACATAAATATTTTCAAACGTTTCTAGGAATTGGCATAAAAATATCTTCAAATGTTTCAGTCTGCAATGCCCTTTAGATGTCTTGATCCTAAACTAATTCATCATCTCATAATTTCTAAGAAATATGCAATTAATTAAAAACCTAATTACAATCTTTTATTTGTTTTTTTCTTCCTTTTCTTCATGTAAATGAACTTCAACAAAACCATAAACTTCAATCGTCCCAAGCAAATATTAAAATATAAGAAAAATCAGAATGTTATTTGTATTATGTATTTGTTATCAACTATATAAGCTAATAGAAACACAATTTTACTCCTGATCCTTTTATCAAAAACAAAAGGGATCCGCTCATGAGAAAATAGCAAGAAACAACTCTAAACTCTTCAGTTGCCTACATATGTACTCTTTTTAATTAGCAACATTTCATGAATATTAGCAACATTTAACATATAATATATTTACATAAAATTTTTGTTTTGCCTTTTAGTTATTGATTTTTTAAGTATCTTGGTTTTACAAAGATTCGTTAAGTCATGAGCTGTCATCATGTGCAATTTTGTATAACTTTTAACTTTGGTTTAATGTTATTTTTCTACGCTTTAATACTTTTTTTAAAAGTCAACATGATAAAATTATTTAAAACCGAGTCATTTTTTTTGAATTGTTTTCGCCCCGTCGTGAAGCGCAAGTACAAAATGCAAGAATATTGAGTTTATCTATCTTTTCTTTCGAAAAGAAAAAAATTACTTTAACAAATTTAATACACGAGCACATGCCAACATAGACTAAATTCAAATCTAAAATGTGCACCAATCTTATCAGTTCATACTTTGAATCTTTGATGATATGTTTTCATATTTTCAGTTTTGTTGTGCATATTTACGTGACATAAAAGAAACCCGCTGCAACGCGCAGGGATACCTACTAGTTTAATATGATAGAGAAGCGATAAACTTTTTGTGAGAATGAATATGGTGTTGTGTAATACCCGGTTACTTATCTATTTTGAAGCCGACGAAGGAAGAAAAGAAATAAAGTTCAAATTCGAGGGACCAAACTCACCAACGAAGGAAAGTTGGAAATGTGATAATATTTGTAGTGAGAGGGCAGCCATACTCTCCCCACACACTCACATTTCAGCCAAGAAAAAGAGAGGAGAAGAGAGAAAGGAAGAAAAGAGGAAGAAGTGTTGATTCGGGTTGGTTCGAGTGGCCAAAATTGTTGAGAAGCGAGTCAAACCGAAGCTCTACTTCTTGGTGTCGTTTGTGTGAGTTCTAGGACCCCACTTTTACTTGTTTTCAAACGATTTTGGGGCTGGAAAGCATAGAAAACCCGTTTTTGTATGTGTATGTGTTTGACCCATTTGGGTGTGTTACGTGTGATGCGTTTAGAGT
>BJCM01077611.1:1561-12484 GCA_018326385.1 Flaveria bidentis
TAACAACTGCAGCTTGCTGCTTTGGCTTCTCATTCTGGATGGCTTTCTGAGTGTAGTTTGGTCTGGTTTGTGCTTGGCTACCATTTGTCCTTGGTGCCTTGCACTCGATTGCAAAGTGGCTCATTTGGTTACAGCTGTAACACTTGACTTTGTTTTTATCCAGCCCAAACTTTCCACTGGCTGCATTGCTTAGAAACTTCCTTCCTATCCTCTTATAGAACTTCTTGGCTCTGTGAGTGAGAAGAGCCATATGTTGGACTATTTCCATATAATCCAGATCCTCTAGATGGATACAGTCCATGTCTTTAAAGGTGAATAGAAAGTTGCCTGAACTTTCATCAGAAGACACAAAGGCTTGTGAAGAACTTATCTCTTGGAATGGGCTTCCTTGAGTGTAGCTTTCTTATGGTGTCTCCGAGAGGTGATGAAAGGACCCTTTTGTGAGTTGTTAGGGTAGCGTATAAGATGATGTTGACATTCTATGCTATCCCTTTCAGTCACATGCAGGGTTGAACTCATCTGATTGCTAGAGTTACGAGATGAACCTTGCATGCTCATCTCCATCTGGTATCCATTTAGAATACATTACAACTCGATCAAAGTGAGACTCTTAATGTTCTCAGTCCTCTTGATATCAACATAATAATATGTCCATGGCCTCGGATGAGAGGACATAAATTTCCTTGCAATATCCCTCTTTTCAAGAGTCACTTCAACATCCACTGGAGTATCCATAATCTCAACATACCTGAAATATTGTTGAGTCATGGTTTCACCTGTTTTAAAGGTGATGTTTTCAAACTGCTACTTCAGGAGATCCTTCTTTTTCTCCTTGGTTTTAGTAGAACCCTCATACATTAGTTTCACTACATCCCACAGTTGTTTAGTAGTCAGCCACAACCTTTGGAATCATACCACCTGTAGCAACAACTTAAGAGGTGCTTGGTATGTATGGTCCTGGGACAACATATTCTATTAACTAGAGTCTTGTGAGTTGATGAAACCTTCCATTATTTGGGACCAAGTGTCAAAGTCTTCAGGAGTGATCAGTGGGGACTTTGTTATGGTTACAGTTTCCATATCAGCTTTAGTGAGAGTTGTCATTTGAGATGTTAAGTATTTTGGGTGTATGAGGGATCTTAATATACTGGGATCTTACAATCAATAGCCTGGAATGATCTGATACCAATTGCAGGACCGTTTAAAGCGATGGTCACTTAGAACACAACAATACAATGAGGAGAGTGGGTTAGAACACTAAACAGATCAAATAGGGAACTAACACCTAGTCATACTTTGATACTAAGAAACATAAGTAATAAAGAGACAGAACAAGAACTATAACACAAGTGTTTGGTTTTCCAGAATCTTGTATATTGCTCTCTAGTTCCTTACAAGTGTTACAAAGCATATATTAAGATATAAGGGACCAAAGATACTTTATACTACATTCTACAGCCGGCCATACTTAGAAGGCGAGCTGGGTACATGATCTAGACAACTAAGTCAATGTAAAGTCAAAAGGCAGATTGCCTTTTGACTGGTGATTATGACATGCCATAGCTCAAATCCAAATGTATTACAAAAAGGATAGAAGTACATAATGTAGAAAGAAATAGACTCAAGACCTCAATGTACAGTTTACCAAAAGCATAGACCTTTCACCAACTAAAGAAAGTTGGTGAGTCAAACAGAGTTTTCGCGGAAAGGTAGTCCAGCTTTATGGTTAAAGTACATCAGATAAAGCATGTACTCAAAATTTTTTGAAAGAAATCTGTCTTCAAGTGCTGGCTTCGGAAGACTTTTTCTTGAAGCTTTGGAAGACTTCATGTTTGGCTTCGAAAGATATTAGTCTTGGCTTCAGAATATTTCACACTTATAATGTTTCCAAAGACAGAGTGTGAAACTTCCGAAGCATTCTACTTCAGCACTTAGTGCATGCATGCATGTTAGATAGTTTGGATGTTTTGGGTTCTATCGGCCTTATATGAATCCTTACAACATACACATCCTCAGTGATTGGTCTATACAGGGAATCACCTTTTATGTCTATCTTGTACACCTTGAATTTTATATATGATGCACAAGTCAAGAACACACGAATTGCTTCAAGTCTTCAAGTCCATACAGGGAATCACCTTTTATGTCGATCATAATCTATTCCTTTTTCTTGGGTGTAACCTTGTACGACTCTCGCTTTGTTGCGAACAATAATTACCTGATCGTCTAACTTGTTTTTGTACAACTATTTACTGCCTATGGCATTTTCTCCTTCAGGTAAACCACAAGCTTCCACAATTCCTATTTGTGGAATTGTAATAACTCTTCTTGCATTGCCTTAACCCAACTATACTGTAATGTTTCTGTGATCTTTTTAGTGATAATTTGAGATAGAAAACTTGAGTATAAACAGAGGTTTGCTTGTTCTGAATGACTCCTCATCGTTCTCTCCTTCAATAGACCGATAATATGGGATGTAGGATGGTTCTTGTGAACACGGGATGTTGTAATCTCATCTTCTTGAACATGAACATTGTTGGGGTTAAACAATTGAATAAAATGAAGCTTACCAAATCATAATTACAACCAACTAAAGATCTCACTACACAAGTTCAGAGACCAAGTTAATCACAACAAAAACAACAATACAAGACAATACAAAATGTCAAAGTCAAGATCAAGACAATTAGAAAAGTTAAAACAAGGTCAGGTTGTAATAATAATATATATAGACCCACTAGTGCATTTTTGCATGTTTTGCTTTTGTGTGTGTGTTTCTCATGGTGTAAATCACCACCCAAGGAGAAATCCTCTCCTTTGGGTGGGTTTGATTTCACCAGCCATCTATGATTCTCATTGTAACTTGTTTATCAACATCATTGAAATCATAATATTATTATTATCCATCTCTTTGTTCTTTGATTCACACACGTCGACCCATCTTAATTTTGGTTTCTAGATCTGAATGAGATGAATCCTAATATCCAAGCTCAATGAATCTGAAATATTAATTTAGTAAACATCAAGATTAGTCTAGTTCAATTCAGAAAGCTACTATAATAAGTTCAAATTATATGGCAGATTGCCTTTTGACTTGTGACTATGACATGCCATAGCTCACATCCTTATCTATTACAAAAAGGATAAAGTACATAAAGTAGAAAGTTATAGACTCAAGACCTTAATGTACAGTTACCAAAAGCATGGACCTTTTCACTAACTCATGTAAGTTGGTGACTTGCAGAGATGCAGCGGAAAGGTGTAAAGCTTTATGGAACAGTACATCAGATAAAGCATGTTACTAAAAGTCTTCGGAAGAAATCTGTCTTCATGAACTTAAAGCTTCGGAAGACTTTGTCTTTGAGACTTCGGAAGACTTCATGTTTGGCTTCGGAAGATATTGGTCTTGGCTACGGAAGATTTCACACTTAGAGTATTTTCTGTTTCATGTGTGAAACTTCCTAAGCTTCTTCTTTAATGCACTTTTGCAGCATGCAGGATAGACTAAAGATGTTTAGGTTGCATCAGCCTCTTCATTAATCTCTATATTAGCTAAGGAATCACAACAAGTTACTATGAGAGATCTAAATTAAACAAATTTGGATGAGACATTCAGGTTTCTCCCACCATATCAGCACACTTATCAAGTGATACTTGATCCAATGAGTGTCTGACATCATTGATGTTATCTTCAATGGAGTGGTTGTCAGCATCAAGAAGCTCTTGATCACTTTCGCCACCACCATAGACTTCTACATTTGAAGCTTCTTTATCTGGTTGTTAAGCCTTTGAGCTAGAATTTGGAGGCATCACATATATATCAGCTGAATTTGTCATTGTTGTGCTAATAGAAACTTCATTTGAAAAGTTAGTTACAACTGGAGCTGAAGTTGTATAGCTTGAAGGTCTTCTCATCTCAAGTCTTAGATCAGGATCACCTATTGGTAAAATATTTGAAGACCCTGAAACATTCTCAAAAGATTTGTTAAAACAGTTAGTAACTAAATCAAGATCAAATAACCAATCATGACTAGAACCAGTTACACTAGGTGTCTGTTCATTGAAAGTCACGTTAGCTGACTCCTCAACAATTTTGGTTCTAAGATTGTATACTCCATAAGCATTAGCTTAGGAAGAGTATCCAATGAAGTCTCCATCATTTGACTACTCAACAAACTTGGCAATTTGATCTTTGGTATTCAAGATGGTCTAAGGGCATCCAAATGACTTGAGAAAACAAATGAATGGTTTCCTCTTGTGCCAAAGTTCATTAGGTGTCTTACCAAGTGTCTTAACCACTAAACCTTTGCTTTGCATATAGCAGGAAGTGTCGACTACCTCTACCCAAAAGGTGATTGGTTTTTTAGAGTTGGACAACATAGTTCTTGTAGCTTTAATAAGTTTGTTGTTTCTTCTCTTAGCAACAACATTTTTTTGTGGAGTCCTGGGAGCAATATATTATCTTGTAATACCCTTTTCATCATAAAATGTATCAAGGATTTGGTTCTTGAATTCAGTTCCTTGATCACATCTTATGGATTTGACCTTGTGATTAGATTGATGCTCAATCTTTAAGATAAAATTCTTTAGAATCTTAGGAGTCTCATCTCAGGAGTCATCTATGATCACTAAACAGTAAGAGGTCCTTCCTAGACTCATTACATTGGAGGGACCAAAGACATCCATATGTAACAAATGTAGGGGAGTAGTGATGGAGTTTCTTTACTTTGGCTTGTGAGATACCTTATGTTCTTCCCTTTCAGGCATACAACACAATGATCATCACTTATAACTCTTTCTTTGGCATTCTAGTTACCGAATTATTATTAATTAGCTTATTCATGTTCTTAAACTTTACATGGCACATTCTTTTATGCTAGATGAAAGAATCATCATTATTTGCTTTCGACAGAAAGCATGAAACTTCTCCTGCAAAAGATGTTTCTTGCAAATCCATTTTGTACATGTTCTATTTCCTGGGGGCTCTGAGCAAGATATGCTTATAAGGAATGACCACCCTGGGCATGAGAACAATGCGCTCATGCTGAAGAAACAACATGTTATGACTCTAATCACAAAATCATGATACACTCAAAAGATTGTATCCAAGCTCCTTAACAAAGTTTACTTTCTCAATGATGAGCTTATTATTTGTGACCTTGCCCATTACAGATATGTAACCACCTTCATCTCCTCCAAAAGCAACTATCCTTTCATCAATTATCTCAAAGTTTTGGAGCAGAGACCTATTACCTATCATGTGGTTGTAACAGCCACTATCAATGATCAAGACATTCTTCTTTGGCTTGAGTTGTTCCTGCACAAAAGAGATTATTAGTTACATTTGGAAACCCAAGCCTTATTTGTCTTGGGTTCATCAAAAGAAGTTGAAGGTAATGAAATAGTAATAGATACTGTGGTCATATTTTGAGGATCTTTTGTTGTTGTAGATGGAGAACTTTCAATCACTTGGTCTTTCTTTCTTTTCTACACCACCTTTGGAAGCTTAGACTTGACCTTCAATACTTCAGAAGTTTTACTAACTTTGGAAGTTTTGATGACTGGACGTTTGGAAGATCTTGCTATCACTGCAGTAGGTTTCAGTGCTTCAGAAGTATTACCTTCTTCCAAGACCAAATTTTCTTCAGAATGTACTTTTCCTTTTGCCTTCCTCTTCATTTTGGAGCTTCCGAAGGAAACAGATTTTCCATCCGAAGCTTGCTTCTTCTTGAAACTCTTAGAAGTCTCTTTCTTGGTCATGTGGAAAGTACCTTTTGGATTGTACAGGCAATCCTTAGCAAGATGAGAGGTACTTCCACACATGACACAATCCATTTTCTTCTTCCTAAGAGCCTTCTTTTGTGAACAAGGCTGACTATGATCACTTTCCTTCTCCACCTTCATCTTTGCAGATGCTGAGGCTATTCCTTTAGGGTGAGAACTACCTTTGGAGCTAGATGTTTCAGGCTGTGTAGTTGTGGTACATAACTGATCAACCTTCTTCTTGTTGTTGGGATGATTTGAACATGAACCAAAACTCTTGGTACTAGAATTCACATTGATGTCTTCAGTCTTAACCACTTCAAACCCTATAGAGATAAAGACTTGTTTATACTTAGAGTTAAAAGTGGCCTTGATCTCTTAAGCCTTCTTTGCTTTTCTTTTGCTCTTTCTAATCAAGTTCTTTCTCATAGACTTGGTCATCACAATCTTCTTACTCTTCTCAGAAGGATAGCGATCCTTCTTAGAATACTCTTTTTCAATCTTCTCACAGACATTCTCCAGTAAAACTTCTTCATCTTCTTCAGTCAAGGGGCCTACGAGAGGAAGCTCATCTACACAAGTTCTTCACCTAGGAGATCTTACAAACAAGATTGTGTGTAAAGGAGCTATCTCACTAGATCCTAGTCCCTGCTTATTCTGATAACAAACTTTTGCATTCAAGGATGAGGATATAATGTTCTTGAAGGTATCTTCTTCAAGAACACATTTTTCTACCCTGGCTTTGCTTATCACAAGCTTAACCTGGAATTCATCAACTTGGTTATGAGATCTTTGATCTAAGTCCTATAGTTGGTGTGCTCATGTTTAAGAACTAAAATGGTTTTCTCTAATTCCTTTATTTTCAGTTTATAATCATTTTTAGATCATTTGAAATTAGATTTAAGATATTCAAGGACTCAAGATCAGATCTCATCTCTAAGTTGTAAGACCTGTATCTATTAACTTTAGCAATACATTCAGGTGTATAGAGATGTTCCAATACCTATGCTTCATCATGATCAGCCATCAGTGCTTGGTTTGTAGATGCATCTTCCACCTGAAAGCTCCATTAAAAGCCTTATTCTTCAACACCAACTATAGCTTGCTGCTTTAGCTTCTTATTCTTGATGGCTTTCTCTGTTTAGTTTTGTCTGGTTTGTACTTGGACACCATTTGTCTTTGGTGCCTTGCACTCCTTTGCAAAGTGACCCATTTGAATACAGTTTAACACTTGATTTTGCTTTTATCTTCCCCAAACGTTTCACTGGCTCCATTGCTTGGAAACTTCTGTCCTTTTGTAGAACTTCTTGGCTCTGTGAGTGAGAAGAACCTTCTGCTCGACTATTTCCATGTACTCCAGCTCATCTGCATGAATATAGTCCAGGTCTTCAAGGGTGAATAGAAAGTTTCTCGATGTTTCATTAGAAGACACAAAGGCTTGTGAAGAACTTCTCTTTTGGAATGGGATTTCTTGAGTGTAGCTTTCTCTTGGTGCCTCTAGTAATGTGATGAAAGGATCCTTTTGTGAGTTGTCACGGTAGCATATAAGATGATGTTGAGGTTCTATGCTATGCTTTTTAGTCACATTTAGGGCTGAACAACATAGTTTTGTGTCCATTGCCTAGGTGAAGTTTTCAAAATGCAGCTTCAAGAGATCTTTTTTGTTCTCCTTGGCTTCAGTAGAACCTTCATACATTAGTTTTAATGCACCCCATAGCTGTTTAGCTTTTTTGCATTTCTTGAAACCTCTATATACAGAGTTTAGGAGAGTAGACTGATGTGTTGTCATGGCTTTCTGATCAATTTTTACTCTCTTTCTGTCTTCATCAGAGTATCAGCAACAACCTTTGGAATCATACCATCCCTAACAGCAGCTACAGAGGTGCTTGGTATGTAAGGTCCTAAGCCAACAAATTCCCACATCCTGTAGTCTCATGACTTGATGAAACCTTCCATTCTTTGGCACAAAGTGTCAAAGTCCTTAGGAGTGATCTATAGGGACTTTGTCATTGTTCTAGTTTCCATATCAGCTTTAGTGAGAACTGCCATTTGAGATGTTAAGTATTTTGTCAATGTGAGGGATCTTAAGATGGTGAGATCTTAGAACCAAGAGCCTGGAATGTTGTGATACCAAGTGCAGGACCGTTTAAGGAATGGTCACTTACAACACAACAACATAATAAGGAGGGTGAGTTAGAGCACTTAATATATCAAATGGGGAACTAGCAACCTATCAAATGTTGATACTAAGAAACACAAGTAATAAAGGGAAGGAACATGAACAATAACACAAGTGTTTGGTTTTCAAGAATGCTGTAGATTTCTCTCTAGTTCCTTACAAGTGCTATAAAGCATACATTAAGATACAAGGAACCAGAGATACTTTATACTACATCCTACAGCCGACCATACTTTGATGGTCGGCTGGATACATGATCTAGACAACAAAATCAATGTAAAGTCAAAAGGTAGATTGCTTTAATGAGAGCTGTCATTTGCGATGTTAAAATATTTTGGGTGTATGAGGAATCTTAATATACTGTGATCTTATAATCAAGAGCCTAGAATGCTCTGATACCAATTGCAGGACCGTTTAAAGCGATGGTCACTTAGAACACAACAACACAATAAGGAGAGTGGATTAGAACACTAAATAGATCAAATGGGGAACTAGCAACCAGTCATACTTTGATACTAAGAAACACAAGTAATAAAGATACATAACAAGAACTATAACAAAAGTGTTTGGTTTTCAAGAATCTTGTATATTTCTCTCTAGTTCCTTACAAGTCTTACAAAGCATACATGAAGATATAAGGGACCAGAGATACTTTATACTACATCCTACAGCCGTCCATACTTAGAAGGCGAGCTGGGTACATGATCTAGGAAACAAAATCAATGTAAAGTCAAAAGTTAGATTGCCTTTTGACTAGTGACTATGACTTGCCATATCTCACATCTTAATGTATTACAAAAAGGATAGAAATATATAAAGTAGAAAGAAACAGACTCAAGACCTTAATGTACAGTTACCAAAAGCATGGACCTTTCACCAACTTGTGAAAGTTGGTGAGTGAAACAGAGTTGCAGCGGAAAGGTGATCTAGCTTTATGGTAAAAGTACATTAGATAAAGCATGTACTCAAAAGTCTTCGGAAGAAATCTCTCTTTAAGTGTTGGCTTCGGAAGACTTTGTCTTGAAGCTTTTGAAGACTTCATGTTTGGCTTCGGAAGATATTGGTCTTGGCTTTGGAAGATTTCACACTTAGAATGTTTTATAAGGTAGAGTGTGAAACTTTTGAAGCATTCTACTTCAGCACTTAGTGCATGTATGCAGGTCAGATTGGATGTTTTGGGTTGCATCAGCCTTATATAAGTCCTTACAGTAATGTACATGCAATTCATCTTATAAATTTTGTCATGGTTATTTAATATAGTGGTAAGAATTATATGATAGTCATCTTGTAAAAGCAATTTTTAACTATTGTTATCCTAGCAACGTCATAGATCTATGGGCTTGACAAGCCTATTTGGTGCTAAAGCCGATGTTATTGCTGGCTCCTGATGTCGTATTCTTGTTCATCATGGGAATCAAGTAAACTTTGCTAATCATATATCTTACTGTGGTCATACTTTTGTCAAGGTTTGATTGTATCATTATGATATCTATATATTCTTGCATTATTTGTTAACCTATGACTTGAATTGCCTCTTAAAAGACGTTTAAATATGTATACACAAATTCATGGGAACTCACTAACAACATATGTTGACCATCTTTTTAACATGTTTCAGGATGCAATTTAAAGGACTTCTTCATGCTCATATAGGAATTGGACCTAGAGTAATAAAAGACTTTATTATGTTATTTGAATCTTTATTGTATTGTAATAAAATATCTGATTTGACTTATTTAATGAAAACGACATTTAATAATATTTCAACGTATTTACTACCATGAACTATGAGCAATCGCTTGACTATCATCCGCTCCGATGATTCTGCCGTCAATCGGGGTGTGACATGAAGACTGGTTTCTTTCGAAGACCGATTTCTTTCGAGGACCAAGAAGACATGCTTTCTATGATCAACCTTGGTATAAAGCTGACTACACTTTTTACTGCCGCTCTGAATACTCGCCAACTTATATAAGTTGGGGAAAAGGTCTATGCTTTAGTAAACTATAAATTATGGTTTGGAGTCTGAAACTTTTTATATTGTATTTTTTATTTTTTTGTAATAGATTAGGATGTGAGCTATGATATGTTATAGTAACAAGTCAAAAGGCAATATGCCTATATTAATCTTGTTGAATATATTAGTGTTTCAAGTTGGCTTTCAATATATAGCCGACTGTATAATGTAGTATAAAGTATCTCAGGTTCTTGTATTTCTTTGTATGCTTTGTGTAATAGGATTTGAAAACCATTACTTATCTTGTTCTTGTTCTTTTGTTTTGTCTTATAACTTACTTGTGTTCTTAGTATCTCTTATACAAACTTAGTTCCCTATTTGATTTGTTAAGTGTTCTAACACTCTCCTTATTGTAAGACTAATTGTATTGACCATCCTTTAACCAGTCCTACAATTAACCTTCTTTTTAACTTGAACTATAAGTTTTTGAGGTGACACATTTGACCCATTTATCTACAAGAACTTTAGAAAACCTATCCTACCCATTCAAATAATCCTATATATAACTTAACCTATGGTTGTTTGGGCTGACACATTTCTAGAAGAGTTACATAAGTTACATATCATTATTCTTGGCCACTATAACTATTCAATTTAACGAGAAAGACAAAGCAGATTGTGAGTTACAGATATGAATATAGAATCAGATTTAGAGTAATGATGCTACTGGACAAAGCTTAATTCAAGTTCTTGCACAACAACAAATGGTGGTTGTTAATATATTTGGTAGCATGATATTTTGACAATTTAATGTCAAAATGGGCCAACTCTAGTTATCTTCTTATGTTAAAACCGGTAATATTTAGTTGTTTTACATAGTTTTTTCTTCAAGTCTGATTTACATATATGTAGATCACCTCAAGTAACATGAGACTTAATTTACGTTTATGTGAATCAATGGTTATGTGGTTTTGAAAATAAAAAGTGGTTCTATAATGATCCTAAACCTATATATATATATATA
>BJCM01077622.1:0-18515 GCA_018326385.1 Flaveria bidentis
GAATTGACTGAGTCAACAAAGCATACACCTTCTTCTCTGCATTATACTTCACCTTCTGGCTATCAGTCAGGCCACCCAAGGTAAGTTTAACTCCATCTGCACCAACCGGCATGCTATATCCTGTCTCGATTGATTCCCACATATTGAGATCAACTCCATTTAGGTATATCTCGAACCTTTGCTTCCATTGTGGGTAATCATCTAACGTTATGAGCTTAGGGGGCTTATCGTGATTCCCAATTTCATTCTCCAGAAGCAATAGATTCTGGATCCATGAATCCCTACCGGCAGTAAATGCTGAGTACTGATCTTCCATTTTTTATTAACTTTGAATCTCAAACTGAAAATTATTCACTCGTGCGAATGGAGGGGTCCGAATGGATCAATCATGCGGTTGCGGTTGAGCCAATCCTGCGATTGAAAAAATGCGGATGAACTGTCGTGCGATTCAGCAGGTGCGGATGAACAATGCGAATGAGATTGTTCAGTCGTACGAATAGATGGGCGACTGAGTTCAATCGTGCGTATGGGAGGTGCGAGTGAGTTCAGTCGTGCGATTGATTCAATCGTGCGAATGAAGGCTGCTGGTTTTGAAAATTCGAGGGTTTTTGGTACTTTGACACAAAAATACGATTTTTCACAAACCCTAATCTGCCGTAAGCCGAATTGGAGACGTCGAAAACATTGTTTTACTCAAAAAGATGGTGTTTTTGAATGAAAAAACGTGATTTTTACACCAAACGATCGAATCACATGCAAAATCAAGAGCCGAGGCTCTGATACCACTTGTTAGGACCATTTACGTACGGAGTAATAACTGATTCTGCGTGTATACCGACTCAAATAGTGTGGAATCCTATTTGATTGGCGATCCAATCAGGGAGAACACAGTTTAGATCAATCTAACGATTAATGAAACGTTAAGAATGATTAGAGAACGATCAACTGTGATCTATGAACTTGGAACAGGTTTTCTTGAGTCTCTGGACGGCTAGGGTACGATTATGTGCATAGGTATTCGAATTGTTCAGTTTTTCCACGAATTAGGTGGTATTTATAGGTTAGGGTCTTCCAATCGTACGACTGAACCATTAGCATGGTTCAGTCGTGCGACTGAATCATGCGGTTGATCCATCCGCACGACTGAAGGTTCAGTCATGCGATTGAGCCAATCTTATGTCTCAATCGTGCGACTAATCCAATCTTCTGGATCATTCGTGCGATTGGTCCATTAGCATGAATTATTCATGCGTATGGTCCATTAGCATGGTCCATTCTCATGAGAACTTCACACGATTAATTTTGAACATGTTTCTCAATCATTATTAACTAAGAATTATGTACAACAACCACAAATCTATATATTTAGTTCACTATAAGTTATCACACAATAAACAATGAAATATTAAACATTATAAACATCAACCATAATTTGTATTTCATTCATACCCATTCAATTACATATATGTAAGACATGATAGACATATTACATTAAGCTCCTAAACTAGGTACACATGTATCAACACAAATGCAATGTTCAACACTAATAATCCAGTTCAACACTCAAAAACCAAACATATTGAAATTATATATCACTTTTTGAGAGATTGTCCTAAAAAAGGTTTAATCAAATTTATTCAAGTTCATACTACAATCAATTGGCTGATTTATTTACCAAGGCATTTGAACCTAGTAGGTTTGAATTCCTAGTTCAATCAATTCGCATGATTAACCTTGAGTAAAATTCAAAAAATATAAAAACATTCAAATATTATCAAAAATATCAAAAAGAAGTCATCTTACTGAAGTTGGTGTCTTATACTTTAAGGAAATGATATAATTTCAGTCGTTATATCATTCACTGTGCTTATTTGAAAATTTAAAAGACTGACGTGACTTACCTAATATGTGGGTAGGCTCAACTTGGAAAAGAAGATACATACTATGATGAACTAAAACTCATATTCAACTATAAAGCACTCATCTCAGAGTACTGATAAGTATTGGCTTATCTAAGTGTTTGTGTGTGTAGCAACCTAAGCACACCAGGTAATGATAAATTATGACTCTCATTCACCTACATCAGTTTCTTTTCTATTTTGCTAGCAAAGACTTGAAGAAACAAGCACATAGTGTTGATGTCATGATCCAAAAGATTCCCAATGTGGAACACATTCACTTTGGATGAACTAACAAAAGAATACATTCTTCATGAATGAACAAAAGAATCCCATTATGGATCACCTTCCAAAGTGAAGTGCAAAGAAATCCTAATGTGGATCAAATAATCAAAAGGATCAAAGTAAAGAATCCCAATAAGGATCAGTGAAAATGAGATTTCATACTTTAAGTGACCTGGTCAAGTAAGTTGTGAAAAAGTTCTACCATGCATTACATTAGGATGGTTGATCAAACCATACTTGTGTGTGTAAGGTACAGGTGAATATTCAAATCAATCAAAAAATGATAAATATCACATTTATTATAATATTAACTAGGTTTAGGTTTAAGAGGACAAACATACCTTCAATCAATAAGATCATAAACATGTTTATTTTACTAACAACGATTGCACTTGTGTAATGTATGATATATATGATCCCAAGAAAAGAATACTTCCTCTTCAGGTACAGATAAGAAAACTAGGATCATTACAAAAAGATTTTTGTTCAAAATATTTAAATCTTTAAAGTTTCTATCTAAATATGGATATAAACTTTAGAGAGAGTAATTTAAATTTTTGATTAGTTTGTAAAGGTATTTCTTTCTTAAAACTTATAAAAACAAAACAAAAATAAATTGACTGTGTTGGTGCAAAAGTTATACTATGGTATCTCAGCTTATGCAAATATTTGGAAGCATAAAAGTCCAAGATTAGTCAAACACTAGGAAACTTGTATCACATTTGATATACAAGTCAATCCAAGAAAGAATTGACAATCCCACCAACAGTCAAAATTTCATAGGAAACAAGACAGTTCTTCATAACATCCAATAGATCAGTAGAAAACATAAAATATTTGACTCTGCCAAACATTAATTTTGATTAAGTTCAAATATTAATGTGAATTACAATGGCTAAACATGGAGTAAGCTCCATAATGTCAGTGGTTATCTTGACCCTGATGTACATGAAGTAGAAGGACGAAGTGACATGATCAGATTCATATCCACTACCAAAGTTGCTCATGCTATTACATTCAGACCAATCATTTATGAGAGATTCATAAGGTTATTTTGGAGCACTATTGAGATGACAGAGATAGATGGTGTAAAGACTCTATCTAGGAGAATCACTGATGATCATACTTTGGTCATTACTTAACAAACTATGACATAGTGTCTATAGTTAGGTGATGATGCCAATTCTCCCTTGGAATTAGACGATGATGAGATCATGACTTTCTTTGCAAACATTGGTTATGAAGGAGTTTATGAAGGGAAGAAGATTGTGAAGGGATTAGTTGACTTATAATGGAGGTTCCTCATTCATCTCTACCAACATTGTATGTCAAAGAGGAAGACTAGTTGGACTGATATACTAGTAACTACCTCTTATGTTATATGTGCTCTATGCATAAATAGGCTATTCAACATGTCTGCTTATGTGTTTAATGATCTGGTGTCAAACATTCTAGAAGGTAAAAGTCACATGTTCCTTATGTATCCAAGGTTCTTACAATGCCTCATCAATGAAGCTTTCCCTAATATTGTACTTGAAGGACCTGTGATGGATATTCCTCATTATAATACCAAGTCCTACATGTACATTAAGAAGAGAGATCCTAGGAATTTCTACAATGGAACATTCTTTCCCTTGTTGCCCTGGATGTTGCAGTAGATTAATCCAGATGAACAAGCAGAAGAACAAAAGGCTCCTGTTGATGAGCCTATTCAAGAAGAAGAACACCAAGCTACTCATAATCAACAACATGATGAGCATGTTGTGGAAGTTAAAGAAGGACAGAGGACAGTGTCACCATAAGTTGATGTACGTGGTGATTTTCACACTAGGCCTTCTGTTCATGAAACTGATATAGCCTTACCATTTATGCCCACACCAATTCACCTCCTGTTTCACCCATTTACCCTCATCATACTTCTCCCATTCCATCATGACCAGTACTACTGAGCCTGTTGATTTTGGTGATTCTTCTCGTTTTTCAGAGGAATCCATATCATCATCTGATGAGGAGGATCATCAAATGCAGCTGCCCGTGAGGCAAGTTACTTCAAAAGTAGTTCCCTCGGAGAGTTTTGTTGAATTAGATGTGAATAGACCAGATGAAATGATATCTGAGCTTCTAAAGAAGGTGGCCAAAATGGATAAACTCCTTGATAGAAGGTCTGCCATCATAAGGGACATACTTCTTGAGTTGGATGAGATGGAGAAGGAGTTGAAAGAGAGATATGAGGCTGAAAAATCAAAGAAAGATAAAGAAATTGAAAAACTTAAGGCTTCTCTAAAACATTCAAGGGATGAGGTATGTGATCATATAGACACTTTAGCCATCAAGACAATAGCCATGGAAGAGAAGGAAGGATTGATTGAGGAACAATCCCACATAATCTCTGAACAACAAATAGATATAGAATCGCTGAATAAGAGGATTGTTGAGTTGGAGTTGTTGATTATGATAAAACAAGAAGTTGAAAAAGAGAAGGATGATGAAGGTGATAAAGATAAGATTAAGAAGAAGAAGAAGAAAGATGATCAGGAGGAACATGATAGTGAAGGAAGTTCCTCAGGGGAGAGTGATGATAACTCTCTTCCTCCTAAGAAGATGAGATTCTCATAGCCTGATAGAGAAGCTGAATCAAGTGGAACAAGGCTCTAAGAGCAATGTACAACTATGGTAGTATATACAAGCAGAGATCATGAAGAAACACACACTAAAGAGTTTGAGTTCAATGACATGATCAAAGCTCTTGAAAACTTTACTGATGAAGACTTCATCATAGATGATGAGTTCTGGGATTTTATTAGAGATCATAGATGAAAAACTAAGCCCATTGTGATTATTCCTCAACCTCCAATGCCAATTGAAAAGGAGTTGAGCTTGCAAATTGTAGCTACTATGTCACTCACTAATAAACAAAAGGAACTAATCAAAAAGTTATGTGAAGAACTACAACAAAAACAAGAATCTGATGCTAAGCTCAAAGAGAAAAAGTAGGCCGAAACAGAAAAGACAGAGGCTGAAAAATTGCCACAAGAAGCTGAAATGGCTGAAACCTCTACTAGTCCAAGAGTTCAAACATACACCAAAAAGAGGAAATACCTTTCTGAGAAGGGAAATGGAAAAGACCAATAGAAGAAGAAGTGCCAGTGAAGAAAAAGCAAAAAGATGATCCATGCAGCCTTGCAGCCATTGCTGAATTCTTAGATGAGCATGAAAAGGCCGAGGCTCAACTAAGAAAGCAAGATGAATTTATTGATCTAGAAGAAGAAGAGATAGAGGGAGGCTATGTGGTTGATAAACCAATACCCTGTGAAGGTGGAGTCTTCAGTACATGAGATGGTAGAGAAAGCAAAAACAAATGACTTGATGGTGAAGGCCATGTTCCTAATTAACCATGGTTATGATCCTGATGAGGTATTTGGGATGACATATGAGGGTATGATAGCAGAATAATAAAATCTGAATAAACTGATGGACCCTTCGTATAAAACTGAGTATGAAAAGACTCATTCATTCAAAACTTCGATGCTTAAATTCTCATCAAAGGCCAAGAAAACTGAAGCTTCTCAATCACTGTATCCTGATCCTTACAGTACGACTGACAGGGAAATGAAGGACTATCTGTCTGAACAAGGTTTCACCAAAAGAAAGCTGGGCAACATGAAGATAAATTCTCTAAGGGTTGCAATCCTTAGAATGATAAATGAGAAGAAGTATAGGTTGAAAAAGCTTGAAGAAGAAATTATGAACCAGAAACCAAGAACCAGGGTTTCTGCCCAAGACATTCAGCTCACCCATAGAGATCATGACTCTTTGGCACCTATTTTACACAAAAACCAAGAGTGGTTTGTTGAGCCTTCCCAGTTAAACTTCAAGAAGGGCTCACCACTGCTAGGATGATTAAGGGTATGTCTACTCCCTAGGTCAAGACTGATCAGACGATAATTGCCTGGATGTATGACAGTGACTAGAACATGTTCATGATCAAAAGGATCTCGGGGTTGGTTCAATATTTACTGAGTATACTGCTCTAGTGAACTCCCTGCAGATTTATGATCTGAAAGAACTAGCCAATCTACAATGATTAATCATAAGGCTATGTTCAAGGATTATGAGTTTTAAGACATTCTGAGGATGTTCAAAAGAACAAACAACTTCAAATCTCTCAAGGCTATCTGTATGAGGAAAGATAGGTCCTTTGTTAACCCCCTTGAGAAGAAATAGACTAAGGTTGTTGAAGAAGTGGTATTCCCTTAACTTAGGTAAAGCCAACAGAATCATTGAAGAGAAAGTTGGTGGTTGGAACTCACTCCTCAAAACTAATATCAAATGTCTATTATGATGAAAAGACATATGAATCGGTGATTGAAATGAGGTGGGGAGGCAAAGAAGGTGATGAGATTAGACTCTTTAGTGGTTATGACGTGAGATTGCTCGATAAGTCCTATATCCACTACATATACACCAAACACTTCAGAGAAATAAACAAGCTGGGAGAAGTAGACATGCACTTATTTCAAAAGTGCATAAAGATTTTGAAGATGGCTTTTGACAAATTCATAGCCAAGAGAGAGCAAAGGAGGAAGAAGCAGACTCCTTTGCAACTGGGGAACATTGTGAAGCTGGAGGTGGAGGTGAAAGAATCTCTTCTAATTCATAGAAATGGGCTATCAACTGTGTTCATCTAGGAATCAATCTCATTAAGAAAGCTACCCATTGAAGCCATTCACATTATGAGCCAGATGAAGAATCATGTGCTGAATAGAGAAAAGATGTTTGAAGCCAATGACTTTGTTAACATGATAAAGGCCATTTTGGATCCATCAGTTGCAGAACCACCAGTCTCCTCTCCTGTTGCACAAGACCCAATAGAATCCACACAACATCATCCACCATCATACCCTTGAAGTACATAGGTTGTATAATCCTTAGGGGGAGTATTGTTGGATCCTAAAAGGATCATACATGTCAATTCAAGTGGTGGATTGATGGTTGTTCTCATGGAAATCCCACTAGTCCAATAAGATATGCGGATGAAGAATCTGCATGAAGAAAAGAATACAAGTGTCGGCTATTTGCATTTGTTTATGTGGATGACCAATAGAACACATGCTGACAAGTATTTGTTCTTCCGTATTAATAAATGCAGGCAGCCGAACAAATGCTAACAAAGAATTTTTCTTTTGCATTAACGAATGTGGAAGCTCAGCAACAAATGCGCCAAGTGTTTGATCATCCGCATTTTTCAATGCTAATGACCAAACACTAGTGCGATAGAAGAAAACAAATATTGAAAAAGATCAACTCATCCGCAGTAGTTAATGCGGATGAACAAAGACAAATGCTAATGAAGACTTTTTGTACTTAGACCAGATTATAGTTTAGGGGTAATTTAGTCTTTTTGTAAAAAGACATCTTATCAGCCTATAAATAGATTAGAAATCATAGTTTGTGAGGTGACTATTGATAGACATTAGAAAATCGGAATATTTTCATTTTGTCTTATGTTCAGAAGGTGCAAAATTAATGTTTAATGCTCAAACCCTAGCATTCATTGTAACCTCTTCACCACAATTAATACATAGAGCATTTATGGACTACTTCTTGCATTCAATGTTCTATGTTTGTATGGTTCCGTCATATAATCACTAACTCAATCATCATATTTGGTGCTAGTTCATTCATATCAACTGAGAATATAATTCTCACCACCCAGTCAATTACACCATAATATCAACAATTATTTCTATATATGTTGTATATATATAGTAGATCCAACTACATATATGCATTACATCATATTATTATTATGCTATATCATAATACTACATATATGTAGTATTAACGTATAATTTTATTCTCTTTTTGATATAGTAATATTATACTCAAATAAAGACAAAAACAATATGATCGAATGTGTACTTTTTAAAAAAATTATTATAATTTTATCTTTAGTTTGAGTATACTATTGCTATACTAAAAAGGGAAAAATTTATACGTCAATACTACATATATTACGATACAACATAAATATATATGATGTATAACACATATGTATTTTTATTTATTACATATATTCAATACATGAATATTATACCCATGTTAAATCTAAAATACAATTCTTGAAATTATGGTGTAATATTTCTAGAGAAAATAATATCGTGTGAAAAAGTTATAAATTTTTAAAGAAAAAATCGGATTAGTTTTTATGTTTTCAATTTAAAACTAGTTCTTTTGTGTATGTATGTGAGAAATCTAGAAAGAAACTCGAGCCTTAAGTTTTTACTCAATATATGTCACTAATTTTCAATCATTTCCTTCTTCCATAAAAAAGTTAACAAATAACTATAAAAAATAATAAAAAAACTCATTTTACAAATTTTGTGTTTACATATGTGTAATACCAAATTTACACATGTGTAAAACCATATTTACATATATGTAAAAACCAAAAATACATATGTGTACTGACTAATTTAGTAATCTACATATGTGTAAATAAGCGTGGATGATTTCTTTTATTTTAAAAAGATATATCAATATGGTAAGCTTTGGAAATATAAATAATACTAAATATTACAGTGAATTTTTTATGAAAAAATAATATCATGAAAAAAAATTATGAACATTTTAAAATAAAAAGGTGTAAAGGACATGTGATTCGCATGTGATGCTAAATGTGTGACTAATATTGGTTCCTAAAATTTTCCTAAAAAATAATGGTTCTTAATATAACCCTCCTTTATATAAAGGGCATTTGTTTTTTTTTCTTTTAAACTTTTTGGAATTATAATGTCTCATAAGAATTGGTTTCCTAGTTCTCTCTTTTTGGCGTTCCCTTTTCAACCTTCCTGCGTGTGTATATGTCACACCCTCAAAATCCACATGTGGAGTTTTACCGCAAGGCGTGTGAACAAAGCAGGATAACATTCAATAGTTACTCAAAATGACACTATATGCCATATTTAAAATAAAACCAACTAAAGTTCAAACCTTAAAACCATGCGGAAGCATTTTAAAAATCAAACAAACCCAAAGTATGTAAATTTAAATATTTGGCAAAGCACATGCCAACCCAATATTTGAAACTTTTAAATGAAAAAAACAAATAAGTCTTTAAAATAGAGTCTTAGAATGCATGATGAACTCGTGTTCTGCTCCTAATGGCAAGCAGAGTTAATGACCTGATAATAGCATACAAAAAATGTCAGCACAATGGTTGGTGAGTTCAAGAGTTTGCGTTTATCATAATAATAATAGTTGTATAACATAAGAAATGTAGTGAAATAAATAGCTAGTCTATATTCACAATGGTTGGTGACTATCACCAACTTCTGTCCAACAAACTGGTGATCTACACTTTAGTCAATATAATGCCTCAAATGGTGTTGCTTTGATGCTAGTATGATAACTATTGTTGTATGACAACTCGACCAACGGTAAATGAACCTCCCAATTATTCCTGAAATCGATCACACAAGCACGCAACAGGTCTTCCAGAGTTTGAATGGTACATTCAAATTTGCCTATCGATCTGCGGATGATAGGCAGTGCTCATGTCTAGACGTGTACCCAAAGATTTCTGTATTGATTGCAAGAAATAAGATATAAAACAAGCATCCCAATTAGAAATAGTCGAGATCGGTACGGCATGTCTCGAAACAACCTCCTTTAGATAAATTTGGGTTAACTTGTCTATTTTATCAGTCTCCTTGATTGCCAAGAAGTGAGCTGACTTAGTGAGTCGATCCACGATCACCCATATCATGTCACAACCACTAGGAGACCTGGGCAACTTAGTAATGAAGTCCATAGAAATCTATTCCCACTTCCACAAGGGGATTTCAGGTTGCTGCAATAACCCAAATGGCTTCTGATACTCCACTTTAACCTTAGAACAGGTCAAACACTTGCTCACGTATGTAGCTACATCGGCCTTCATATTAGGCCACCAATAGTGCGCCTTCAGGTCATGATACATATTGTTAGAGCCAGGGTGTATGAAATACTTGGACTTGTGTGCTTCACTCATAACCAAGTCTCTTAGGTTCCCATATAAAGGTACCCAAAGTCTATCCATGAAATACCAGATTCCATCGGATTTGACTTCTAACTGTTTATCCATCCCACATAAAGATTTAGATCCAACGTTCTCTACTTTCAATGCTTCCATCTAGGCTTCCTTAATTTGTTCGGGCAAGTGATTGCTAATCGTCAGTTGTAGGGCACGCACTCGTCGGGGCTTAGCGGTTTCCTTTCTACTCAAGGCATCGGCGACTACATTCGCCTTTCCGGGGTGGTATTTAATAGCACAATCATATTCGTTTAACAATTCCACCCAGTATCGTTGCCTCATGTTAAGCTCTTTCTGCTCAAAGATATGCTAAAGACTCTTGTGATCGGTGTAAATAGTGCACTTGGTACCGTACAAATAGTGTCTCTAGATCTTCAAAGCAAAAACCACTGCTCCTAACTCCAAGTCATGAGTAGTGTAGTCCTTTTCGTGTACCTTCAGTTGTCGTGAGGCATAAGCTATTACTTTGTCATGTTACATCAGGACACAACCAAGTCTTTGCATAGAAGCATCACAATAAACCACAAAATCATCACTTCCTTCAGGTAATGCTAATGTCATAAGTCTTGGATACTTTATTCAATTAAGAATAAAGCTTCCGAAAGTTAATTTGCTTGAAAGAAAATTGTCCTTGAAAACATACAAATTCTTAAGGGAAATATTAAGCTTTGGAAGATATTTTAGAAATTTCTTCCGAAGGAAATTTTACTTAAGCAGTTGTTTGTTTTGAAGGCGTAAGTTTCTTCTGAAGATAAAATCATATCTTCCGAAGGAAAGAAAAGATCAAGATTTTAAAAAATCTAAGGAAAATCTTCTAAAAAGATTTTCTTCCAAAGAAAACAAGAGTTTATGAAGATGATGAAATAGACAACTTAGGACACATAGATTTAGAAATAATATGAATTAATTTTAAGAAAAAGCTACTCAAGGTTAATCATCCCAATAGCTAATATGAGATATTTAAATATTTTCTCATCAAAAGCTTTAGTGAACAAATCAGCATATTGTTCATTTGCGTTAACCTTGATTAGTTTGAGAAGCCCTTTTCAAAATTATCTCTAATCAAATGATACCTAATATTGATGTGTTTAGTCCTTGAGTGTTGCACAGGATTCTCTGTATTAGAGATGGCACTATTGTTGTCTATGTGGATGGTAGTCTCTTTAAAATTAAACTCATGGTCCAGCATCTTATTCTGAATCCAAAGCACATGAGCATAGTAGCTTGCAACAGCAATGTATTCAGCTTTAGTAGTTGATACAAAGACACAGGATTGCTTTTTGCATTGCCAGGAGACAACCCTTCCACCATGAAACTAACATCCCCTGATGTAAACTTTGCAGCCATATTGCATCCACCATAATCACTATCTGTATATGCATACAGATTAAAGTCAGAATTTTTTGGATACCAATGGCCAAGTGTGGAGGCACCTTTGAGACATCTTAAAATTCTTTTGACAGTGATAAGATGTGACATCTTGGGGTTGGCTTGACATCTTGCACACACACATGTGGCAAACACAATGTCAAGCCTACTAGCTATAAGGTACATAAGAGGTCTAATCATAGCCCTACAGAGATGTTCATCCACACACTCCCCCTCAAGGTTAGGCCCAGGGAGTGGTTTCTTGCATGGGAGTATTAGCAACTTGCAATTAGTCATGTTAAACCTCTTGATTATGTCTTGAACATACTTTGACTGACTTATGAAGATGCCATATTCAACTTGCTTCACTTGAATTCCTAGAAAGAAATTGAGTTCACCTATGGCACTCATTTCAAATCTATCCTTCTTTAGCTTCTCAAAGTCTTTGTTGAGCTTTGGATTAGTTGAACCAAAGATGATGTTATCTATATATACTTGAACTAGTATCAAGTCATTTCATGTTCCTTTGGTGAAGAGAGTTCCATCTATAGTACCTATTCTGTATCCATGCTTGCAGTGATACTGAGATAGAGTCTGATACCACTTTCTTGGTGCTTGGTGCAGCCTATAAAGAGCCTTATCAAGCCTACAGACATAATCCGGATGATCAGGTACTATAAAGCCAGGTGGTTGTTTGACATACAACTCTTCATCAATTACCCCATAGAGAAAAGCACACTTGACATCAAGTTCATAGACCTTGAAGTTCTTAGATGTAGCAAATGCCAAGAATATCCTAACAGCTTCCAGTCTTGCTACAGGAGCAAAGACATCTGTGTAGTCAATTCATTCTTCTTGTGTATACCTTTGAACAACTAGTCTACGTTTGTTTTTTATGACAAGCCCTTTATCATCCTTCTTTATTCTAAAAACCCATTTGGTTCCTGTAGTAGTCTTCAAATGAGGAAGAGGACATAGGTTCCAAACCTTATGCCTTTTAAATTAAAGAAGCTCCTCTTGCATAGCTTCAACCCAACTTCCATCCTTTAGAGACTCATCAACTTTCTTAGGCTCTATCTGAGATAAAAAAACAAGAGTGAAGACAAACATTTGCATCATGGGTTTGTCCTCTTGTACTTACCCCTGAGTCAACATCTCTAATGATGTTTGAGGTGGGATGAGACTTGTGGATCCTTAGCTGAGGGATCATAGGAAGTTGCTGAGAGAGATCTAAATTATAAAAAATTAGATATGGCATTGATGTTTCTCCCATCTTATCTACACACTTATCAAGTGAGACTCGATCCAATAAGTCTGTGACATCATTGATGTTGTCTTCAATGGAGTAGTTGTCAGCATCAAGAAATTTTTTATCACTTTCACCACCACCATGGTCTTCTACTTTATAGCTTCTTTATCTGGTTATTGAGCCTTTGAGCTAGAATTTGAAGGCACCTTAGATGTATCAACTAAATTGGTTATTGTTGCGCTGATAGAAACTTCATTTGCAGAATTAGTTACAACTGGAGCTGAAGTTGTATAGCTTGAAGATCTTGTTAGCTCAAATCTTGGTAAGGATCACCTGTTGGTAGAATATATGTAGACCCTGTAACATTCTCACAAGATTTGTTAAAACAATTGGTAACTAAATCAAAATCAAATAGCCAATCAGGACCAGAACTAGTTACACTAGGTGTGTGTTCATTGAAAGTCACATTGGCTGACCTTTCAACAATCTTGGTTCTGAGATTGTATACTCTATAAGCATTAGCTTGGGAAGAGTACCCAATGAAATGTCCATTATCTAATTTCTTAGCAAATTTGGAAATTTGATCGTTGGTATTCAAGATGGTGCAAGGACATCCAAATGACCTGAGAAAACCAATGAAAAGGTTTCCTCTTGTGCCAAAGTTTATAAAGAGTCTTACCATGTGTCTTAACTACTAAAACTTTGTTTTGCACATAGCATGCAATGTTGGCCACCTCTGCCCAGAAGGTGATAGGCAGTTTAGAGTTAGACAACATAGTTCTTGTAGCTTCAATAAGTGTCCAGCTTCTCCACTCAGCAACACCATTTTGTTTAGGAGTCTTGGGAGCACTATATTGTCTTGTAACACCCTTCTCATCACAAAATGTATCAAGGATTTTATTCTTGAATTTAGTTCCTTAATCATATCTTATGGTTTTGACCTTGTGATCAGACTGATTCTCAATCTTTAAGATGAAATTCTTCAGAATCTTAGGAGTCTCATCCTTAGTTCTAAGGAAGAAGACCCAAGTGAATCTTGTGAAGTCATCTGTGATCACTAAGTAGCAAGAGGTCCTTTCTAGACTCATTATACTAGTTGGTCCAAAAAGATCTATATGTAACAAGTGTAGGGGAGTAGTGATGGAGTTTCTTTCCTTTGGCTTGTGAGATACCTTATGTTGCTTCCCTTTCAGGCATGCAACACAATGATCATCACTTGTAAACTCTTTCTTTGGCATTCCAGTTACCAAATCATTCTTAATTAGCTTATTCATGTTCTTAAAGTGTACATGGCACATTCTTTTATGCTAGAGAAAAGACTCATCACTATTTTCTTTAGACAGAAAGAATGAAACTTCTCTTGTGGGAGATGTTTCTTGCAAATCCATCTTGTACATATTCCCTTTTCCTGGGGGCTTTAAGCAGAATATGCTCATGAGGAATGATCACCCCGGGCTTGAGAACAATGCACTCATGCTCAATAGCATGTCATGACTCTGATCACAAAATTGAGATACACTCAAAAGATTATATCCAAGCTCCTTGACAAAGTTTACCTTCCCAATGCTGAGCTTACCATTTGTGACCTTGCCCCTTCCATATATGTAATCACCCTCATCTCCTCCAAAACCAACTGGCCCTCCATCAATTCTTTTAAAGTTTTAGAGTAGTGACCTATTGCCTGTCATGTGGCTGGAACAACCACTATTAGTGATCCAGACATTCTTATTTGTCTTGACTTGTTTCTGCACAAAAGAGATGGTTAGTTACATTTGGAAACCCAAGCTTTGCTTGTCTTGGGTTTATCAAAAGAAGTTGAAGGTAATAAAACAGTAATTGATCCTATAGTCATATTTTGAGGATCCTTTGTTGTTGTTGATGGAGAAATTTCAGTCACTTGGTCTTTCTTGAACTTCCACACCACCTTTGGAAGTTTAGACTTGACCTTCAATACTTCGGAAGTTTTATTGACTTCGGAAGTTTTGATGACCGGTCCTTCGGAAGATCTTGCTATCACACATAACACAGTTTATTTTCTTCTTATTAAGAGCCTTCTTTTGAGAACAAGGCTGAACTTGATCACTTTCCCTCTCCACCTTCTTCTTTGCAGATGTTGAGATAGTTCTTTTAGGGTAAGAGCTGCACTTGGAGCTAGACGGTTCAGGTTGTGTAGCAGTGGTACACAACTTATTAGCCTTCTTCTTGATGCTGGGGTGATTTGAACATAAACCAGAACTCTTGGTACTAGAGTTCAAGTTGATGTCTTCAGTCTTAACCACTTCAAACCCCATAGAATAAAGACTTGTTTCTGCTTAGAGTCAAAAGTTGCCTTGATCTCTTGAGATTTCTTTGCTATTCTCTTGCTCTTTTTGATCAAGTTCTTTCTCATTGACTTGGTCATCATAAGCTTCTTACTCTCATCAGAAGGATAGTGACCCTTCTTAGAATCCTCTTCTAAACTCTTCTCAGAATCATTCTCCACTATCACTTCTTCATCCTCTTCAGTCAAGGGATCTATGAGAGGAAGCTCATCCTCATAAGTTTCACACCTAGGAGATCTTAAAGATAAGAATGTGTATGGAGGAGCTATCTAACTAGATCCCAGTCCCTGCTTATTTTGATAACAAACTTTTGCATGCAAGGATGAGGATATAATGTTCTTGAAGGTCTCTTCTTCAAGAACATATTTTTCTGCCCTAGCTTTGCTAATCATAAGCTCAACCTGGCATTCAGTCAACTTAGTTATGAGATCTTTGATCTGAGTCTTGTAGTTGGTGTGTTCATGTTTAAGAACTGAAATGGTTTTCTCTAAGTACTCTATCTTTAACTTATAGTCATTTTCAAATCTTTTGAAATCAGATTTTAAGATATTTAAGGACTCAAGATCAGATCTCATATCTAAGTTACCTGTATCCATTAACTTTAGCAATACATTCAGGTGTACAGAGATGTTCCAATACCTTTGCTTCATCATGATCAGCCATTTGTTCTTGGTTTGGAGATGCATCTTCCACCTAAAAACTCTAGTCAAAGCCTCCTTCTTCAACAACAACTGCAGCTTGCTGCTTTGGCTTCTCATTCTGGGAGGCTCTCTCAGTGTAGTTTGATCTGGTTTGTCTGGGCCACCATTTGTTCTTGGTGCTTTGTACTCCCTAGCAAAGTGACCCATTTGGTTACAGTTGTAACACTTGACTTTGCTTTTATCCAGCCCAAACTTTCCACTGGTTGTATTGTTGGGAAACTTCCTTCTGGTCCTCTTGTAGAACTTCTTAGCTCTGTGAGTGAGAAGAGACATCTATTGGACTATCTCCATGTACTCCAGGTCATCAGGATGGATACAGTATAGGTTTCAAGGTTGAATAGAAAGTTGCCTGAGCTTTCATTAGAAGACACAAAGGCATGTGAAGAACTTGTCTCTTGGAATAGGCTTCTTTGAGTGTAGCATTCTCTTGGTGTCTCCAGGTTGGTGATGAAAGGACCCTTTTATAAGTTGGCAGGGTAGCATATAAGATGATGTTGAGGTTCTATGCTATCCCTTTCAATCACATGCAAGGCTGAACTCATTTGATTGCTGGAGTTACCAGCACTGAGAATACCATACAACTCAGTCAAAATAATAATCTTAAGGTTCTCATTCCTCTTAATAACAACACAATAATATGTTCATTGCCTAGAAAGAGAGGACATGAACTTCCTTACAATTTCCTTGTTTTCAAGAGTCACTCCAACATCCACTAGAGTGTCCACAATCTCAACATACCTGAAGTATTGTTGAGTCATGGTTTCACCTATTTTAAAGAGTTAGGGAAAGTAGTCTGACGGGCTATCATGGCTGTTTTGTATTAGTTTTTAGTAGAGTGTCCTTGTTTTCAGTAGAACCCTCATACATTAGTTTCAATGCATCTCACAGTTGTTTAGCTGTTTTGCATTTCTTGAAACCTCTGTATACAGAGTTAGGAAGAGTAGTCTAACAGGCTATCATGGCTTTCTGATCAATTTCTACTCTATTTCTAGCTTCATCAGAGTAGTCAACCACAACCTTTCGAATCATACCACCTCCAGCAGTAGTTGAATAGGTGCTTGGTATGTAAGGTCCTAAGACAACAGACTCCTACATCCTAGAGTCTTGAGACTTGATGAAACATTCCATTCTTTGACACCAAGTGTCAAAATATTCAAGAGTGATCAGTAGGGACTTTGTCATGGTTCCAGTTTCCATATCAACTTTAGTGATAGCTACCATTTGAGATGTTAAGTTTTTTGTGTGTGTGAGGGATCTTAAGATGGAGATATCTTACTATCAAGAGCCTGGAAAGCTCTAATACCAATTGCAGGACCGTTTGATGGGTTTGGTCACTTAGAACACAATACACAATGAGAAGAGATTGATTTTAAAACATTTAACAAATCAAATGGAGAACTAGTAACCAGTTACAATGATACCAAGAAGCATAAGTAAATAAGAGACAGAACAAGAACAAATAACACAAGTGTTTGGTTTTCAAGAATGTTGTATATTGCTCTCTAGTTCCTTACAATTGTTAGAAAGCATACAATAAGATACAAAGGACCAGAGATACTTTATACTACATCCTATAGACAACCATACTTTAAAGGCCAACTGGATACATGATCTAGATAACAACAAAATCAATACAAAGTCAAAAGGCAGATTGCCTTTTAACTAGAGACTATGACATGTCATAGCTCACATTCTAATATATTATTAAAAGGATAAACGTACATAAAGTAGAAAGAAACATAATCAAGACCTTTATGTATAGTTTAACAAAAGCTTGGACCTTTTCACCAACTTGTGAAAATTGGTGAGTCAAACAGAGTTGCAACGGCAAGGTGGTCCAGCTTTATGGTAAGGTACATCAGATAAAGCATGTACTCAAAAGTCTTCGGAAGAAATTTGTCTTAATAAATTGGCTTCGGAAGACTTTGTCTTTGAAGCTTCGAAAGACTTCATGTTTGGCTTCAAAAGATATTGGTCTTGGCTTCGGAAGAATTCACACTTAGAATGTTTTCTAATGCAGAATGTGAAATTTCCGAAGCGTTCTACTTCGGCACTTTGTGCATGCATGCAGGATAAACTATTTGGATGTTTTGGATAGCATCAATCTTATATGAAACCTTACATATATAAATATATATATATATATATATATATATATATATACATGTGTGTGTATGTATGCGTGTGTAATACTGGATTTACACATGTTTTTACATATGTGTAAATTTGGTTATACATATGTGCAATACTGGATTTAAACACGTGTAAATCCGGTATTATACATGTGTAAAATGAATTTCGTAAAAAACGAGATTTTTTTTATTTTTTATAAATTGTTTTTTATTTTTTATTCAAGAGGGAAACTAGGGGAACTTTTTTGTGTTTTTATTTTTATGTTATTGTTTGGTTTATAATTTTTTTAGTATGTTTTTGTTAATTACATATTTGTCATTGAAAACTAGTTGTTGAGATTGTTTCCTAAAGATATCAGAAAAAAAGTGAGTTCTTATTTGATCATTCCCCTATATATGTATATATATATATGTATATGTATATGTTTAAATATATATATATATATATATATATATATGTATATATATCTATATATGTATATGTATA
>BJCM01077626.1:0-20584 GCA_018326385.1 Flaveria bidentis
GGTAGAAGGCGATGGTAAAGAGAGAGAGAAGAGAAAGAGAAAGCAGATTGCGGTATGGTGGAGTGGGGTACAGTAGGCCATCAGAAGCGGCATCCAGTAATGGGGTTCGACCACCAAAGGCAGCATACGGTGATGGGGTTGTGGGTGCCGGAGGCGCTAGTTTTCTGCCAACGATGTGCAACAGTGGGGTTTAAGGAGAGAGAGAGAGAGGGAGTAGATTAGGCTGTGGTGGAGTGGGGTGGGGGAGGGAGGCTGTACTTTGACAGTGGAAGTCGGGGATGGCAGTGGAGGTGGCGACTGGAGAGCGTGGTTGAGGGGCTGCCGGAGAAGGCGGTGAAAGTGGTGTCCGATTGGGGTTCTGTTATGGAGAGAGAGAATAGAGAGAGGAGAGAGAGAGATGGAGATTGGAGTGATGTAGGGTATGGGTGGGTGAGGTTTGTTTATTTATTTTTTGAACTTTTAATTATAAGGGTAAAATCGTCATTTTCTATTAACTTAACAGAAAATTTTGACGGTGTTAATCATATGGACCGAAATTGAAACAAACCTTAAAACTATTGGACTGTCAGCGTAATAAATAAAGTATTGGATTGAAACCGTGATTTTTGTCAAACCCCAGGGACTAAAAGCGTAATTTACTCGAATGAAAATTACATCGAAACATATATAAAAATTAGCATGTCACAATGACAAATTTTAAAAATAATTTAAAACATTAATTTTTTAAAAATTTATAAGAAGAAAACAGATGAAAAAAAAAGAAACCAAAAAATTGTAAATGGTTAAAAAAATAAGTCATAAGTTTAGGGTATAAAAGGTTTATATAACTTAAGGGCTATATATAATGAAAAAACAATGCATGCTAAATACAAAAAAAAACTCATTAAAAGATGGTACCCTATTTTTTTAACAAAAGCATATAGTATAATAGCGATATGCAAAAAATAAAAAAAAATATTGAACCATACCATTATACATTAAAACAAACTTGATAGTTAGAAGTACTTGAATTGTATTCAGTGATGTATGTTTCTTTAAAAATTGACAAATTTATATACTACCAATATGTTTGGAGCTAGTTTTTGCTTCATTTGTGTTAAGATTTCAACATTCTTGTCTGTCATAATATGTTATGATGTTTGTAGAATTTTATTAACATAGGTATACATCGGGTATGAACACAGAGGTACGTTAAAGAAAGATTATTTTGGTTATTCCTTCACAATTATTAAAAGAAACATATATTTGATACGTGTAGAAATTAGTATTTCTTAAATTGAAGGCAAGATTTCCTCTTATTTATCCAACTTGGTTGACAGGGATTCTTTTCTTTTTTTTCGTTTTTCTAATTAAACTTTATTTTGCTTGATACAACCTCAAAGTATATAAAAGAAGTCATTTACAATTATGCCTTCCTTCAAATATTCAACCATATATGTAATAATTTTAACCTTTCATTGCCGACTAGAAGTACCTTCAAATCATCATCTTAGTCAACATCACCCACAAATTCGCTTCTAATCCAATCCTCCCTTTTCAAGTTTCCAAAAACATAATCAATATGCTACTTATCGATGAAAGTATAATCAACATCAAACTACCAACTAACGTTATAATTGGTTGGTTGATCCTCTGATCATCTTAATTAGCAAACACCTTCTTATTTCGTTGATTCTAAATAGGTTTAATTTTCATTTTGTCATAGTATCTATTATTAACACTTACAATTCTTATAATTAACCAAATATATCCATTAGTCAAGTCCCTATCAACATGGTTCTAAAGAAAATCAAAAGAAGAGTAGAGAGAATCATCACCAAACCTTTCAAAAAACCTCCAAGAAAACCCTCTATAAAACCTCCATCCCCTTGTCCTTCTCCTCCACCAGAACCACCACTCGCCACCATGAACAGCCGCCCCGTCCACCCTTTCATGTTCCCGGAAGCCCAATCCGCCGTCCTCCCCGACCCGTCCCGTTTTTTCTCCCATGACCTCCTCTCATCCCCTCTCCCCACAAACTCTTTCTTTCAAAACTTTGTCCTCAAAAATGGCGATCAACCGGAATACATCCACCCCTATTTGATCAAAGCATCACCTTCATCACTATCTCTCTCATACCCACCGTTGTTCTCAACCACCGCTTTCACATATCAAATCTTTAACGCCGATCTCACCATCTCCGCCATGGATAACGCTGACCCGAATCAAACCCACATCATATCTTCATTCAATGATCTAAGTGTCACGTTGGATGTTCCAAATTTAAGATTTTATCTCGTTAGAGGCAGCCCATATTTAACATTTCAAGTCATGCAAAGTGTGACACTCTCAATTTCGACAATTCACGCGGTTCTTGATGTTACATCAAATTCTTCAAGAACCAAATACAAGTTCAATCTCAACAATGGTCAAACATGGGTGTTGTATTCATCTTCACAGATTGATTTGACGTATGAGATGTCAAAGATCACATCTTTACCATTTTCAGGAGTGATCCGAATCGCAATGCTACCGAATTCTGACTCAAATTTCGAAGCGATTCTTGATCGGTTTAGTTCTTGTTATCCGGTGTCAGGTGATGCTGTGTTTATCGAGCCATTTTGTGTTGAATACAGATGGGTAAAGAAAGGTTGGGGGGATTTGTTAATGCTAGCAAACCCTCTTCATCTTCGTCTTCTAGATCATAATTCTTCAAACAAGATTCTAGATGACTGTAAGTACAAAAGCATCGATGGTGAACTTGTGGGTGTTACCGGAGATTCATGGGCTTTGAAAACCGACCCAATATCAATTACCTGGCATTCAATCAAAGGAGTTCATGAAGAATCATACCCAGAAATCATCAATGGTCTTATTAAAGATGTCAATGATTTGGATTCGACTTCGATATCAACAACATCATCATACTTTTTCGGGAAATTGGTGGCAAGAGCAGCTAGATTAGCGTTAATTGCTGAGGAAATTGGATATCTTGATGCAATACCAAAAGTTCAAAAGTATTTGAAAGATACTATTGAACCATGGTTAGATGGAACCTTTAATGGAAATGGTTTTCTGTATGATAGATCATGGGGTGGAATAATAACCAAACAAGGGTCTAAAGATCCAAGTGCTGATTTTGGTTTTGGGATGTATAATGATCACCATTACCATATTGGTTACTTTCTTTACGGGATTGCAGTTCTAGCCAAGCTAGACCCCATTTGGGGAAGAAGATATCGACCTCAAGCGTACTCGTTAATGGCGGATTTTATGACATTAGGTAGAGGGGGAAGCACAAAATATACACGGTTAAGGTGCTTTGATTTGTGGAAGATGCATTCATGGGCTGGTGGTTTGACAGAATTTGCCGATGGTCGGAATCAAGAAAGCACAAGTGAAGCAGTGAACGCTTATTACTCAGCCGCATTGATGGGGTTAGCGTATGGAGACACGCGCCTCGTTACAACTGGTTCTTTGCTTTTAGCCATGGAAATTCATGCATCACAAACATGGTGGCATGTAAGAGAAGAGGATGTTTTATACACTCAAGATTTCACACGTGAAAACCGTGTGGTGGGTGTTTTGTGGGCGAATAAAAGGGACAGTGGGTTGTGGTTTGCTCCGGCGGAATGGAGGGAATGCAGGTTGGGGATTCAAGTGCTGCCATTGTTGCCGATCACCGAGGTTTTGTTTTCGGATGTGGGGTTTGTGAGGCAGCTTGTGAAGTGGGCTTTACCGGCGTTAGGGAGGGAGGGTGTTGGTGAAGGGTGGAAGGGGTTTGTGTATGCATTAGAAGGGGTTTATGAGAAGGATGTTGCTCTTGAAAAGATTAAAAGATTGAGTGGGTATGATGATGGGAATTCTTTAAGTAACTTGTTATGGTGGATTTATAGTAGAGATGAAGATGATCAAGGTTATGAGGGAGGGGGTAGGCATTGTTGGTTTGGTCATTATTGCCAATAAGTTTCACGTATACATATGGTCAATGTGACAATGTTTTATGATGTTGTATGTGTAATATTGGTGATGATATAAGATAAATAAACTTTGATGGTTCTTGTGTAATATCAAGCTAATCATACCAATTTAGTTTATATGGTTTGTTTATTAAAAGCTAAATAATTTGTTTTTTATTCGAGTAAAAACTTTATAACTCAATCATGCATCATGGATTTCTTTGTACTCAAGCAAGTTTATCCATAGTTCTCATTGCATCCGTATATAACCACTGAATTTAAAATGCTTCAGTAATATTTAAGGTGAGACATTTCTTATGATAAAATATCAATTATAAAACATAACAGAACAATATGAGACTCATCTAATTTATCATATTTCCAATCCAACAGGACAAGTTTTGTTAGTCTCACATATGTAGGAATATACAATTGCCTAATTGTGGTTCTTGTGTTATTTATTTATGAGAGAAGTCACCTAAAGTCTTACATGAATATATACAACACTAATAATAAATAATTAGTTAATTACATATCAAAGTTTGAAGAAACAATTTGAAAAGTTTATTAGTAAAATCATTAACTATAAAAAGTTTTTAGCAATTTTCACAAATAGATCAAACTGGAGAAATAACTATTTCTCTGATTCTCCTTTAAAAGGTCCTTGCAGGCTTTGATCTCCAAAGTCAAAACCAAATATGACAAAGTAGACATAAATTTAATATAGATAAAATGACCAAAAAGAAAAAAAAATGTAACAATAAACTTATAAGCATTTTTTTATGAAATCACCACTTCTTATTGTTCTATTTACTAAACTTTTGAATTTAAAGGTACTAATTTTCAACTCAAGTGGTGATGCAAATTATTCACATACTAGTATTGAGCACAGATGTGTTTGATGCAGGAGATGTAAAATCATGTTAAAAAACACCAATGACACACTACCTCTTCCTCCTTCTCCTTCTTCTTCTCTTTGTAATCATCATCTTCATCATATCATCCAACCCCAAATTATGATTTGGAAATCAAAATTAATTATACACATTTAAAAACCACCACCATCTCAACCTGAAAAAACCCACCACCACCATCGTCACCCTCATCAAACCCTAACCAGCAACCACCCGCTCACCACCAAACCCCAACCCATGACCACCCAACCACCACCATTATCACCTTTATCAACCCTTTAACTTTTGATCATCTGACCACTACCAACATACCTCCGTCAATCCCAACCTTTAATCAGCCGACCACCATTTTCGTCACCTCCATCACCATAACCCACCATCCCTTCTATCATATATAGGCTTTGTGAAATCATAAAGATTCTTTAAATCTAGGGTTCTTCATTCATGAGATAGAGAAAAAGGGAGAGAGAGATGAGTGAGAGAGAGAGACATAACAACGTTGAGTGGGTGATAGTGCCCGAGACATTGTCGGTAGTGGTCGCCGAAGACATGAGTTTAGTTGTAGAGGTGGTTGGGAGAGAAGGAGTAGAGATATATAGATAGAGAAAAAGAGTTGAGGGTGAGGTGGGGTAAGATATGTTTGATAATTTATTTACTATTTTATTTTTAATACTTGGGTAAAATGATAAATTTATCCTCACATGCAAATAACATGATCTGACTTAACAAACAAAATTAACGTTTGTTAGAAGAAAGGACGAAAGATGCAAGATTTTTTAAACGTAAAGATGTTTGCTGTAATTTCTTTAGTTTAAGGACAAAACTTGAAATTTGCTATAAAATTACGAAAAGTGTAATTTGTAGAATATTATATAATAAATTGTAGAATATTCTTTAACCTTCTATTAGCATTATTGGGTCAAAGCATATGTACAACACATTTATGCATATGTACAACACTTGTATGTATAAAAGAATTGATAATTATTAATATATAAATGTTTTCCATTTAAAGGTAATATATAAATAATGGAAGCATTATACAATGACTCTTTTCCATTTAGTAATAACTAGTATTAAGCCCCCGCGTTGCGGCAGGGACGTAAAATCATGTCAAGTAGCACTAATGTCACCTCACTGTCAGTGACCACCAACACCGAAAAAACTCGTATTAAAAAAGAAATAAAAATGAAAAAAATAAAACCCAAGAGAAAGTAGACATAAAAGCGTTAAACCACGCACGTGAAATGTAAAATATTAAAAACAATAACTAAATCGATCTAGAACCAACATGTTGTCACGAAACCGTTAAACCGGGGGGTAGGCATAATAACGTTGAACCACACACGCATGTTACGACATATAACTCTTAAAATTTAAAACGAAATGTAATACAAAAAAGTTATAAGAGATGAAAAGTATAAGAGAACAAAGTTAAAAAAGAAAATTGTAAGGATTATATTGTAAAAATTGTAAAAGTATTGAGTTGGAAAAAAATAAATAGTTGTACTATATGCAAAGAAAGGTGTACACAAAACTTGATAATTAGAATATACTAGTGTTAAGTCTCCTGTGTTGCAGCAGGAGACATAAAACTATGTCAGGTAGCACCAATAGCATATCATCGCAAGCGACCACCAACATTGAAAAAACTCGTTTTCAAAAAAGAAATAAAAAACGAAGAAAATAAAATCAAACGAAAAATAGGTGTTAAAACATTGAACCACGTAAACAAAATGTAAAACATGTAAAGCAATAAATAAGTCGATATAGAACCCGTGTGTTATGAAATGATCGTTAAACAGATAAAAATGTTGAATCACACACATGCATTGTGGTGTGTTGCTTGTGAAATTTAGACGGAAACGTAAAAAAATGTAAGAATGAAAAGTATGGGGGGTCAATATTGAAAATAAAAAGATATTTAAAAAAATTATAAAAGATGTAAAAGTAATAGGTTAAAAAAAGTTAAAGTTAAAAAAAATAACAAAAATAAATACAATCCACTAAACATATAATACAACTCACTATGCATACCAAAGTTGGTGAGTAGTAATATATAAATTGCCTCACATGACTTTCTTAGTAAAGTTTTTAATTAAAACCACATACATAATTGACGAAAAATACACATTCTACTCTTTTTCATTACCTATTCTTACTAGTTATTGAAAACAAGATTTTTAATGAAACGACATCTTGAAGTATATTATGTTGATAATTAAACGAACGTGTTGTAAATATGATTCAATGTGGTATGAATACACTTATCACAATTTTATAGATAAACTTTTATTATATTATCGATGTACTTAACTCATAATTTGTCATAATGATTATTTGATTCCTAACTTAATTAGTTTTGATTTTCATATATAGTGTCTACTAAGAATAAAAACTATTTCACTTTTGATTATACGAATAAATAAAGATCAAACTTCTACTTGGTTTTCCTAACAAATTCTTTTGTTCTATCAGATCATCGTCATCTTTAGATATCTTACACAAAATGAAAGAAACTAATATGCTTAAAAAAACTAACCACCTAACATGCTTATATCTTCCATCAAAACTAGCGACAAAGGAGAGCAACGTGAGGAGCCAACCCAAGAAATCAAAAAACAATCAAGAATTACTTCCCAACTATATGCGACGCAAGGAGGAAAATAACAAATAAGCAACAATAGGCATAAGTGTTCGTAACCTCTTACGATTGTTGTTTCTAGAAGAATTTCAAAAATAACCCTCAACTACTACGATCAAACATTTGCTTAAGTTTAATCCAACATCCGATATGCGATATGCAATACGTCAACACTTACTTTATCCGTCGAAAATAAAACACACGAACACCGCACACAATAAAAAACGTAACTAGTTGATAAATAATTAGATAACCAGAGAAGAGAACCAACCCAATTCCCAAACACACCCACCCCTTGGCTACCCAGGTCAACAACTAACCACACAAACACCAATATTTTGCTCGCAACCGCTTATCAAGGAATCTACAATCAAAGCAGCGGCTGGGCGGAACCACCGGTGAAATCCCACGAGCAGCGATCCGATCGAGTGATCATGGGCGAAGATCAAGATCCCCAGAAGCTGAAGAAGATTGCAGCCGCTGCCTATGACTACGATAACGATCCCAGATGGGCTGATTACTGGTCCAATGTCCTCATCCCCCCTCACATGGCCTCTCGCTCCGATGTCATCACCCACTTCAAGCGAAAGTTCTACCAGCGTTACATCGTTAGAACTCTCTTCTTACGATTCGCCCTTATTTCCCCATTTACTGTTGATTGTTTTGTTACTCAGCTTGTTCTGTACAACTTAGGGTTTTACTTTGGAATTTGATTCGTGTATGTTGACCTTTATGTGTTATTTAGTTTTTATGTCATCTTTTTTATTGAAAGATTATTACTTTTGCTATTAGGTTATTGAATTGAATTTCTTGAGGCATCGGGAAGGTTCTCTGTTTCTTGAAATTTTGGGCTTTTGTTTATGCCCTTTTGTTTATGTGAAGAAAGATGTTTAATTTGAATCTTCTTTGAAGTCTTGAACCTAGTATGTCCATATTTGGATTCGGTTCAGGTGTGTATTCATCAGTGTGTCATTTTGTTGTATGTTTATTTTGCATTTTATATGGTGAGGTTGTAATAGTTTCGGTAAACTTTTTGTTTGACTATCCTTGTTGATTGATGTTGGATATGCCTTGATGTTCAGGACCCTGATCTTGTTGTGGAACCAATGAATACAAGTACTTCTTCACAGCCTGCAAGATCATCCACATCATCATCTTCTGCAAGTGAACGTAGGCCTTCTAGCAATCCAGGTAGATATTATTCTTCTCTTTTGTCTGTTGGAGAGGTTACATTTTTTTAGTTATTATGTGATATGGATGTCTTGGGTACTACATATAAATGGTACAAAAAGATCAAATGATGTGTTGTATAATTTATGTAATCGCATCATTTGTTCTGTATTCTTTTGTGGTTAAATGCAATAAAAAATTGTAGGGTCAACTACAAGAAATGCAGGGGGATCAACTCCAAGTTCAACTCCTTTGCGCTGGGATAGGCAAACAATACAGTTTTCTGTCAATGCTTGGGTAGTGCATCAACTCTCTTTTTTTCTTTATCAGACTTCAGTAATCAAGCTTCCTTTTTTTTTTTTTTGTAAATCTGTTCTTAAAATCCAAAATGATGTGCTATTAGTTGGTTTAAGCTTAGAGTCAAGTAGCTTCGCATCATTCCAAGTTTTTATGTAGACACTCATGTGATATTGATTGGTTTAACTGTTTAAGCTTAGAATCATTGTACTAGGTGACTGAATTACTGAAATGTAAAATATGTTTACTTTTCACCAAATGAATGACGTGCAGAATAATATCTAAACTTACCCTGAAAGTCCTTCCTTGTTCTTATATGACAGTGGAACAGGTTAAGTTACTTTTCATTGAACACTAATGCTATGTAAAGTAATCATGTTAAAAAGTGGATATTTGTTTGTAGCTTTACGTAATATATATAAGTTTATAACATTTAAAATTTAAATCTATAAACAAAATTTACAATATGCTTAATTCTGCAGGTCCTTGTTGTGGCTGTGCTTGCTATGTTCCCATTCACACCTAAAAGCCTTTCAAATAGGGCGTATCGACTCTCATTTATGGGGACTGCGTGCTCTTCAGTATATTCACTGTACTCTCTTTATGGGGTATGTGAGGGCTCATAAAAATATATTCTTTTAGTTATGGAGATTTCTTGATGCTGCTAGCCTGCTAACAATCTTATAATCTTGCTTAATTGCAGAAACCAAGAGCATGGAATTTGCAGGAAGTGCAAATTTGGCTTCAATCAGTAATTGCAACGAAGGACTTCATCTATTTTATTTACTGCCTCACTTTTGTCACCTCAAATCTTCGCCTTACATGTCTGTTACTGCCGCTTGATTTTTTTTATAAACAACTTACGCATTCTTATTATTAATATCAAATTCTTTTGCAGTTGCTTTACTGCCTATTGTATGCCGAAGCTTAGAACATTCTGCAAAATTCACTAGGCGAAATTTTGGTCGTTCTTCCTTGTACAGGTAAAGGTTTCCAACTTTCTCTTTGTTGCAAAACAATGTGTGATGTAAAGGACACTATGATCATATTTTTGTTATTATTTTTTTGATAATTGCTTAATAGGAAATACTTGGAAGAGCTTTGTGTGTGGGTGGAATCAAACACTACGACACTCAGCTTACTGTCTTCACAAGCTGAGATTGGAGTTGGCTTCCTCCTGATTATCTCTCTTTTATCGTCAGTGATCATGTTCTTATTGTTGTTTTATTTTTATTTTTAAAAATAGCTGTGCTTCTGAACTTATTCTATCTGTAAATGCAGGTGGCAGCGTAACATAATACAAACTTTCATGTATTGGCAGGTTAGTACACTTTTCTAATAAGTTGGATTATAGGTAGTAAATACAACAAAATATATGTGTTAAATACTGTGTTTAAAAGGCAATCGGGGCTCCAAGGCGATAAGATCCCTGGAGCCGAGGTTTGAGGCTAAGGCACATGCATCACGTACATGAGGAGCACTTGTTTTGCACAAACATTTATAGTTGTTAACTTGTTAAAACATAAAACAAGAGAAATATACACCACTTTGTACTTAACACTCTTATCATACACATCAGTAATGTTGTGCATCATAGATGGCGAGGTTTTATGTCCTAAAACAGTAACCAGTGAGATGTGAGAGGAGTTATTTAATGGTGCACATCACATGGGTCTTGCCTCTTGCTAAGGGTTACCGTTAAATATACTAGCCCATTTAAATATATAGCCCATTAAAAAAGAACACATCAGAATATCAGATACACGAGGCGATATAATGCACAATTGTGAGCCTTGTGTATAAATTTCGCCTTGCTTCTTGGCACATTATTTTAAAACACAGGTTCAGTTACAGCATGTTGAGTTCCTGTTCTTACAAAAAATGCATTAATAATCCTTTTTAGAGTCTACATTTAGCAATTGTTGGTACAATCTTATGGCAAATTATTATTTGGCAGCTATTGAAGCTAATGTATCATGCCCCTGTTACCGCCGGCTACCATCAAAGTGTGTGGTCCAAAATTGGGAGGGTGGTTAATCCACTCATCTACCAATATGCTCCATTTCTTAACACCCCTATCTCCGCCATACAACGGTGGTGGTTCAGGCAGTGATAGCTTTTGCATGGAAAATAAAAGGCGAGAATAAGGATCGATATAGAACTTACCATTATGTACTGTAAGCTAAATTTAATCTTACCTTGATTGTGTTCATGGTGGGGATGGTCTTTTTGTTGACTACATACAATCTGATAAGTTGACTTTATTTGATGTTTTACTGTTGATGAAAGACCTGAGTTCTACAAGTTTATGAAGATGTTCCTTATGGTTAATGATAATCCTAAAATTAACTTCATTAACATGTATTTGTTATGCTAAAACATTGTGAAAGAGTGAAATGAATGACAGGTTAAAATGTGTTTGGTTTGAAAGTGGGTTAAATATGTCTTGGTTTCATATCATGGTTCAATTCATTCATTTTCGATGATTTTTTATAAAATCCAGAAAGTTGATCATAAAATTTTGACAAATTGGATTTTAACAATTTTAATTTTTACTCATTGGCTGATAATAATTTATACTATTAGCATGTGACATTTTTAACTTTCATTTTTATTACTAATGACAATTATAATAGTATAATATTATATATTCACACCTGGTTTGCATTTATTTTCCTCTCCATTTCGCTTGTCTGTTACATCATTCCGTTCATAATTGTTATTATGAGTGAAATCAAGTGTAAGATAAATGTAAATTGATAATTAGGAGACTATTATTGGTAATAAAAATGAAAGTTAGGAGTGTTATCTGTCAAATTTATAATATGGATTATTATTGGTCAATGCGTAATACTTCGAATTATTAAAATCCAAATTGTTTAAGCCAATTGCATGAAAAACAACGGAATGAAAAAGAACATAATTTCCACTTAGATTATGTTACATGCCAATTTACACATTTATAAATATGTATAGTAGCGTGATTTTCAAACAAGTGTGTTCTATTATTGTAGAGAGTGTAGTTGTGGTAATTTTAAAAATAATAAGTTTAAAGTAGAGATTGTGTGTTTGATAGCCAATAAAAAAGTGAGGCACGTAACAAGTGTTTATGCATAGTTATTTTTTTCCTATGCCATTCTAAGCATTCCTGATCTATATGTTGTGAATAAATCATATCTTAAAAAATTTGGATTGAGATGTCAATCATCACTACGTTAATTTCTTAGTGGTTTTTTTGTCTTTGTTACGAATTACAGTTGGTCTTAAAATGACGTTTGACGATTTGTTCTTGTTTTATCAATTTTTTTACCAATAGGGTTGTTTCCTATGTGAAAAATATATATTATTTTATTTTAAAAATGTTTGTCACAAATTTATTTTTAAAATTTGGAAATTCCTAACAACTTCACACAAACGGCAAGTGTACTGATCATGATATAGAAAAATTTAGGTAAGTCCGGATATCAAACCTAGAGACACGTATGGCGGTTTTCATTACTAAACCTCTATCGACTTCTAACCCAATTAATTTAATTATTTTAAGTAATTAATACTAACAAAACAAAATAAACAATTTAACTAAAATTAATTAATTGAAACATGACAGAAGAAATAAACAAATAAGAATTCAAACTTGGAAACTTGAATACGATCAAATATGTGAAATAACTACCTAGGTAGGGATCCAACTAATATGTAATGACATAAAGATAATGACTCGTATGGTTATCTCTAAAAATATGAATCTAGGGTTAACTAGGTATGTTGCTACTCTCAAAGAAACCCAAAGACACGTGTAAAACACACTAGATATGTTTATTAAAATACCTAATAGAAGATCACCCATAGACTTTCTACCACAATATCTTTAAGATTATATTTTCTAACCCTAAGATAAATGACAACTTGATTAAATCCAATTAAATATCCTAAAACACTAACATCACGAATGAAAAGCAAAACACGTTCTCGCAAAATATAAACCCAACAACCAATGGATAGGAGGTTTTAAGCAATATCTATCACCCCTAAGTTCTAGATAAGATAACACATTGCAAATACCATCAAAATCATAATCGCTGATCTTAAGATTATCTCTAATCAAAGTTTAAATTTAAATACACAAAGTAATTAATTTTAACGTGGAAACCCAATCTAGATATCACGTAATAAATCAAGATTAAACATACAAAAGCATAACAAAAATTTTTAAGCATAAAATATTATACACATCCATATTCAATTGAGAGAATAATCAAGTTCTAAGATTAATGAATAAATATACGATTTAAAACCAAAAATTTAATCAAAACATATTAGGTTTTTTAACCCAATCTAGATAGTATTAAAATATTAGCTACTCATAATATTGAAAAACAGAAGAAACACTAGTAATAATTCAATCTTTCTAAACATATACAACAGGATCGACAAACCAAATAAATAATAAGAAAGATGAATCGAAATAGAATGATTCAATGCTTGAACGTTTCAACCCTAACTCTCCGATCTTGTTTTTTGCTTCAAGATTGCTCTCCAACTCAAACTCCAAAGTTGAATGAAGTTAAATGTCTTTTTCTTTTCTTCTGCGTCGCCTATTGCTCCTGTCGTCTTGTCTCCGTTTTTTTCTTCTACGTAGGGTTCTTGTATATAAAGGCTAACTGACTTTTTTTTCCCTTGATCCACTGGCCTCCCTTTTTATTCTCTCGTAATTTTTTTGTTAGTTCCTGTTGCAATCATATGGATCAAGTAATATTAAATTAATTATTTCAATTGTTTTTTTATTTTAATTTTATATATAATGCCAATTTTGTATCATCACGTGGCCAACAGAATGTTTATTTTTGAACTTTAATATCAATTCAAAATTAAACAATTAAATCTAAACTTAAACAATTAAATCTAAGTACTATTTCATGATTTATTTCAAATTTAATATTAACTCTTTATTTATTTGGTTTAATGTTTTCTATCTCAAATTCATGTTTTGATTTTAAAATTAATATTTAACCACTCATTGGTTTCAAATTAATTAAAGTACGTCATATTTACTCGCGATCTCAAATTTTTTTATTTTTCTTTAAAAATATATTTATAAAACTTATGATGTGTTAAAACTTATAATTTGAATCAAATCTCAGTAAAATTATCTAAAATTACTCAAAGGTTACTCACAAGCATAGTAAATATTTATATATAATATGTATACTTTAGACCATATCAGTTCCATTGTTTCAATATTTCTCTAATACAAACTCCTTTTCTCTTCGATTGCTTAGGTAGTCAGCTCTAAAGAGAGAGCCTCAAGATTGATTTTAGATGCTAACGTTGAAACCACACTCAAACCTGTCACAAAAAAAACCCAAAATCAACTTGACTTTTCAAACAATGCATTAACTAATTCTAAAAATGATAGTTCACGTCGCAAAAAAAAAAGTTACACGATATCATACAAAGATTTTGGTATTATTACACACGACACATAAATCAAGTAATAATCTTCCTTATAATCCTTTTGCCATCATGAATTTTTTTAAAAGTTTTAGTATATTTAAATAAAATCTTTTTTGAATTTCTTACCATAATAATGGTCCAATGAGGTTAGTACAAGTTTTGGCGGATTGATCCCATGTAATCTTGATCGTACGGCCACAAAACTTTCAAATCACCCTAGCGATTGCATATAGATCCGTTGATTCCCGTTGACACCCAAATGACCCCTCGTTCTTCTTTACTCTCCGACTAAGCAAGATCGCAAAGATACATCCATCTTCATCTTTTTGCCCAAATTCAACCATCTGTAGGTAAATCTTTATCCCAATCCCTAAAACCCTCGATCTTACCTCATTTCTTGGCAATTCAGTTGCGATAATTACGATTTGGGTGTTTTGTCGATTGATTAGTTGTGTTTCTAGCTGTGTTAGTGAAGCATTTCTTGACAACCATCTGTGTTAGTTCGATCTTCTTTCTTGCTTGTGTTTGTTGTTGGGTTCTTTATCAATTTGAGGGGAATTAAGTAACCAGTAGCTGTGCCGTGCATGTTCTGGGATTTTTACGGAAACCCTAGTTTTGGATTTAGGGTTGAAGGTTTAAGATTATTGGCTGATGCTAATTGTGAACTGCTTTCTTGATAGAATTGTTATATGTGTAATTGTGTGTACGCGTAACATGGGTATTTTGAATTTTTAAGAGACGACATTTGATTACGGAAGTCTTGGTGGCCCTGAATTGGTAAGAAATGTTATAGCTACAAATTGGTTTCTGGTTTCTTTATATATAGGTATGTGAAATTGATTATTGCAATTCTTTAGGTGTGGATGTTTACATTTTGCTATGGATTTCTTGCCAAATTGTGGGATTCTTATTGTCTGTGTATTATCATAGCAAGTTAGGGTTATGAATCCTTGGTGATATAACAAAGAAGAGTTATTACTGTTCTTCTTCTCTGCTCTCCGACTAAGGTTTCTGTCTTCTTTGCATACACGATACACTATCTTCTTTTCTAAGTTTTGTTTTGATATTTTTGGCTATTTGGGGTAACCTTGAGAACCCATTACAGGAATACTCACGAGACCACTGATACCTCACTATCTCGAACCAAAGGTATCAGGTAAAAAAAACGCAGCTTGTGCTAGATAGGTCGCCTTCAAGGGGTTAAAGGCAGAAAATCTCTAGGCCACTCCCTTGAAGGACTTGATAATTATGGCTTGTGCTATACTCTGACTACATGATACTTAAAGCTTGAAGAAACAGCTTTGCAATGCCACAAATCTTAGGGAGTACATTAAATTTCAAGATGCCTACAATTCTTCTCATTATTGTGATAAATGGCTGGCGTATTCTGGGTCTTCTTATATGGTTGTTTTTGTATCAATAGAGTAGCAATTAATATACTGTTATAACAGTTTTGCTATATCTTTGTTGAGAATCTTTGTTGATGATTGATTTATTGCAGGACAAGTGACTAGAATTTTTATGATCTGACTCAAACACCAGAAGAAATGGAAAATTCACCTGATTCAAAAAAGGACGAGGAGGACTTCATTACACTTCCAGCATCTAATAGTCCAGGGAGTGGAGGTGTTAGTGGCAGTGTAAATGTGAACAATTGTAGTGGTCTGCCAAGCGAAGCTGACAGTCAGCCTGTTGATTGTGGGGTTAAGGAATGCGAACTAAGTGAGGAGATATCGGTTGTTGACAAATTCAAACGTTCCCAAGTTACATTAGCTGATAACAAACATGATTCAACTTTTGGTGTTGAAGTAAGCAGTTCTACAGTTATAGAAAATAGAACTTCAGTGCATGCTGAGAATGGTCCAGAAGTTGAAGATGGAATTCAAAAGAGAAATGGAAGTTCTGGAAGCAACCGTGAGATTGATGGTAACCTTCTGTTTACATAATTGTACATTATAAATTTACTTGGTGTTTTGATAAATTATAAGTAAATATCTTTTTCCTTGGTCTATACTTGCATGAACTTAATTGCATGCATCATAGATCTTATTATCTTCCCTATATTTGTTTGCAAGCTTCTAACTGCAGTATGTTAGTACGTTTCCTAATATGCTTTCCCTTTACATGCTAGCCGTTTCTGGTATTAAAAGACCTCGAATAAGTGTTGATGAACAGCAAGCTTCAGTCCATGTCATTTATAATTCTATAACAAGGTATAAAGGAAAACATTGATATTTTATACTTTATGTTATTTTTATTTAGACATTCATTTCAACTCCTATCTGTATTCTCATTTTCTGAATGTTTTAAAAAGGTATTTTTTATCCCATTTTTTGCCTTCATTATATTTCATCTGTTTTTTTATGATTATCTTTAACATTGTTTGAGGTGAATGGGACATCTAAGTAGGAACAGATGGAGTAACATGTGAACACATGTTCATTTTTTTATATATGTGTTTTGATAGTTACTCAACTTGTTTATACCCTCTGAGGACTATGGTTCCAAGGGTTTTTTTAATACAAACTCTAACCGAGTACCTTGTGTGTAATAGAGAGAGTAAACAGAAGCTTGAGGAGTTATTACAAAAGTGGTCAGAATGGCATACCAGACATACTTCTTCATCTCGTGTAAGCTTGTTTCCTAATTAATTCTATTGTCAAGGTTTTACAAATCTTGTAATTGTATGATTTTGTATTGCTTTTCTTCATTTCAATGGTTAATTTAGGAGTTAGGACTTTTCAAACATATAAAATTATGTTACTTCATAGATACTTGAATTACACTTAGCTTTTTACAAATCTTGTAATTGTATGATTTTGTCTTTGGTATTCATTTCCAAATTGTGTTTAGTAGCCTAGACTATATGTTGTTAAATTTCTGAATTTCTTTACTGTTCAGGATTCAAAGGTTGAGCTAGAGTCTGGTGAAGGGACCTATTTCCCAGCCCTTAATGTTGGTCTCGATAGACCTTCTTCAGTGGTATATTTATCTTTTTTTTTGCTTGTGATAATCATTCACTCCTGGATTTTATTGCTCAATATCAACTACTTTTTGTGGTTGAAATGATTAAAAGAACGAATTTGTTTTGTGTAGTCATTCTGGTTGGATGGGCAAACTAGAAATTTTCAAAGCAAGGAAGTCATAGCTTTAGATAACAATTCAATCCCGCTTTATGATCGTGGGTATTCTTTTGGCTTAACATCAACCGATGGTCTGAGTAACATAGATGGGTATGGATTGATATTCTGGTGCATACTCTTTTAAATTCTTCATTCTTAGGGTTACATAAATATATTTCATATTTTTATAATTTTATGCTATTTTATTTGCCCTGACAGAATTTACCATAAGTTGTTGCAAATTCAATTTACAATGTTTTCATGGTGGTCTTGTTTCTTCTTGTGGTTAGAGGTTTGGAAATGGTAGATGGTTCTCGTTGCTTTAATTGTGGTTCATATAACCATGCACTAAAAGAATGCCTAAAGCCTCGTGATAATGCTGCTGTTAATAATGCTCGTAAACAACACAAAGCTAAACGTAATCAGAATTCAATATCTCGTAACCTGACCCGATACTATCAAGACACTCCAGGGGGAAAATTTGATGGTTTAAGGCCTGGTGTCCTGGATCCAGAAACAAGAAAACTTCTAGGCCTTGGGGTAAGCAAAAAGTCAAACCCTGGGATTACTTCCTTACCTTTGACATTGTCATTAACTCGACTAAAGTAACATTCCATTACTTGTTTTATGTAGGAGTTGGATCCGCCTCCATGGCTTAACAGAATGCGAGAGATTGGTTACCCACCAGGATACCTAGGTGTTTGATTGTTTATGTCTGAAATATATATAAAACAATTATTTATAGTCAAACATTTTTGTAAATTTGTTTGGAAATATGTTGTTAAACTGCAGATGCAGAAGATGAGGATCAACCATCTGGGATTGAAATATTTGGTGATGAGGTTGTTAAGCAAGAAACAGAGGATGGTGAAATCCTTGATATGGACATATCTCCTCCTCATGGGGGCAGTGAGATATCTCCTCCTCATGGGGGCAGTGAGATATCTCCTCCTCGTGGTGGCATTGCGCCACCTAAACCTCAACCGCCCAAAAAAATGAGTGTTCAATTTCCAGGAGTGAATGCCCCAATTCCAGAAAACGCCGATGAATGGCGTTGGGGAGCAAGGGCTTGGAGGTTTGATTTACCTAGAAGTAGATCATCAAACCATAGATATCATAATTCAACGGAATCTCCTGCATCTAGCAGACATCATCATCCTGAGGAAAGGTGGAACCGTGATTATAGAGACGACGGACCTCCTGGAGTTGAACATGTTAGCGGTTCCTTGCCATCTAGCTTTTCACCTAGGTACCCCGGTTATGACGCTAGAGGTTCAGGTTATGGCAGAAGAAGCTCATTGATGCGTGAAACAAGTACAAGTCATGATGATGATCTATGGAACCCTTACTCATCTGACTCTTTGTCGCACCGGAAGGACCGCCATGAAGACCGCCACAATCGCAGCTGGCGATAAGTTTGAATAACCTGGTGATGTATTTTTTATGTAGGGGCAAAAAAAGCATCAAGTGTACATGGGGTAGGTGAGATCAGTTGGTTAGCAAAAGATGCTTGTGCTTTTGTTAGTTTAGCCTCAGTCCCAGTATATTTTACAGCTATACCCATTTGCTTTATGTTTGTTTAACGGCTATCATTTGTACTTGTAGACTTTCAGTGGCAGGCTATCATTTAACAGTAGTATTTGGTGGGATTGATTAGGTCCCTTGGTTCCTTTCATTAGCAACCGATGGTGTTCTTGTGGGTGAGTTTCACAAGTCACGTTGTGCCCTTGGGGTGTAATGACTGATGGGTTGGAAGTTGTTGTGCTGCCATGTTAAACTGCTTTTGCAATTTAAGTTCCAGCGATCGGAGATGATCACACCGTTAAATAAGTCATTGGTATAGCTGGACTGGTTTCATGACTGGTTCTTGGTCCAACCTTAAAAACAACGCTAGGTCACCATAATCTTCATATTGTGTCAAATAAACCTCCTCTTTTTGCTCCCATTTTGGACACTTCAAGCTATGAAGCACTGTATATGACTTTTGTCTCCCTTTGTTGGATCTTTGTTCTATTAGAATTGACCATCCTCCTTTAACTAGCCTCGCGATCTCCACCACAGTTGTGTCCATCTCTTAATTATATAGTGCACATAAAACAAAATCGTTTCTCTTTACTTTCCCGTCATACACTAGTACAAAAAGAAACAAATGGGGTGGGCCTTATTCTTTGAAGTGGCGGGTGTTAAAAAAAACGTCCCTTAAAACCTTTTAAAAATTTAAATGAGAACAAATAGAGCGAAACTGCTTCTTAAGTTAGATTTAGGGACGGGTATCAAGACCGCCCTTTAAACCACCATAAGGGGCGGTTCTAAACCGCCCGTTATATCCTATTGAAAAAATATTAAACACCATTAGGGGTGGGTATTTCAACCCCCTTTTATGCTTCTTTTAGGGGTGGTTCTAAACCGCCCCTTAATATTTAATATATACTTTTAGGGGTGGGTATTATAAGCACCCCTTATGTGATACTAAATATTTAATATATACTTCCTTTATACCACCTTATAATACTATAAAACCGTCTCTTATACACGATAAAACCGCCCCTTATGTGCATGGCCCGCCCCTTTTGATAAAACCGTTTCTTATGTGCATGGCCCACCCCTTTTGTTAAAACCGCCGCTAATGAGTCCATGTTCGCCCATTTTGATCAGCCCACCCCTTATGAGTCCATGTCCGCCTCTTTTGATCAGTCCGCTCTTTAGGTCAGTTATAACATGAAATTTTTTGTTTTCCCTTCTAAAACTCCAAAAGTGCCTCCTCTTCACCCTCACCTCCTGTCGGCTTCCCCACCACCACCGCCGCCTCCTCCTACGAAGCCCTCACCACCGCCTCCTCCTCACTCCTCCTTCGGCGCAGCCTCCACCACTGCCCCTCCTTCCCCGCCTCCTCCTCCTCCCTCCTCTTTTGGCGCAACCCCCACCCCTTCTCCCCTTTCGCCTCCCCCTCCTTCGGTGTCGCCCCTACCCCCGCCACTTATCAAGCATATGATTGACTTTGTCAATTATGTTTCGCATGATTTCCCCATCCGTGTAAGTTTTTGT
>BJCM01077633.1:0-13943 GCA_018326385.1 Flaveria bidentis
CTCTTTCTAATCAAGTTCTTTCTCATTGACTTGGTCATCATAGTCTTCTTCTTCTCCTTAGAAGGATAGTGGCCCTTCTTAGAATCCTCCTCTTCACTCTTCTCAGAGGAATTCTTCACTATCACTTCTTCATCCTCTTCACTTAAGGGATCTATGAGAGGAAGCTCATCTTCACAAGTTCCACACCTTGGAGGTCTAACAGACAAGACTGTGTGTGGAGGAGCTATCTCATTGGATCCAAGTCCCTGCTTGTTTTGATAGCACACTTTGTTGTGCAAGGATGAGGATATTATGTTCTTGAAGGTCTCTTCCTCTGCCCTAGCTTTGCTGATCACAAGCTCAACCTGACATTCAGTCAATTTGGTAATGAGACCTTTGATCTGAGTCTTGTAGTTTGTATGCTCGTGTTTCAAAACTGAAATGGTTTTCTCTAAGTCCTCTATCTTTTGTTTATAAACATTTTCAGTTTTTCTAAAATCAGCCTTTAAAATGTTTAAGGACTCAAGATCAAATCTCACTTCTAAGTTGTAGGACCTGTACTTGTTAACTTTAGCAATACATTTAGGTGTACAGAGATGTTCTAGTACCTTGGCTTCATCATGATCTGCCATCAGTGCTTGGTTTGGAGAAGCATCTTCCACCTGAAAGCTCAAGTCAAAGCCTCCTTCTTCAACAACAACGGCAGCATGTTGTTTAGGCTTGTCATTCTGGGGAGCTTTGTCAGTGTAGTTTGGTTTGGACTATGTTTGGCCACCATTTGTTCTTGGTGCCTTCCACTCTCTAGAAAAGTGACCCATAAGGTTACAGTTATAACACTTGACCTTGCTTTTGTCTAGCCCAAACTTTCCACTGGCTGTATTGCTGGGAAACTTTCTTCCAGTCCGCTTGTAGAACTTCTTGGCTTTGTGAGTGTGAAGAGCCATTTGCTGGACTATCTCCATGTACTCCTGATCATCTAGATGGATACAGTCCAGATATTCAAGGGTGAAGAGAAAGCTGCCACAACTTTCATTAGAAGACACAAAGGCTTGAGAAGAGCTTGTCTCTTGGAATGAGCTTCCTTGAGTATAACTCTCCCTTGGTGTCTTCGGGAATGTGATGAAAGGACCCTTTTGTGAGTTATCCGGGTAGCATATGAGATGATGTTGAGGTTCTATGCTGTCCCTTTCAAACACATGAAGGGCTAAGTTCATTTGATTGTTGGAGTTTCCAGATAAACTTTGCATGTTCATTTCCATCTGGTAGCCACTTAGAATCCTATATAACTCTGTCAGAGTGAGAGTTTTGAGGTTCTCAGTTCTCTTGATCACCACATAGTAGTGTGTCCACTGCCTAGGAAGTGAGGACATGAACTTCCTTACAATGTCTTTGTTCTCAAGAGCAACTCCTCCATCCACTAGAGCATCCACAATTCCAATATACCTAAAGTATTGTTGAGTCATGGTTTCACCTGCTTGGAAGGTGAAGTTTTCAAACTACTGCTTCAGGATATCCTTCTTGTTCTCCTTGGCTTCTAAGGAACCCTCATACATCAATTTCAAGGCACCCCACAACTTCTTAGCTATTTTGCATTTCTTGAAACCTATGTATATAAAGTTAGCAAGAGCAGTCTGAAGGGCTGCCATGGCTTTCGTGTCTATCTCTACTCTCTTTCTATCTTCATCTGAGTAGTCAGCCACAGCCTTGGGGATCATACCACCACCAGTAGCAAAGGGGGTGTATGGTATGTAAGGTCCATCTTCAACAGACTACCACATTCTTGAGTCTAGAGACCTAATGAAACCTTCCATTCTTAGGCACCAGGTATCAAATTCTTCAAGAGTGATCAGTGGGGATTTGTTCATGGATCCAGTTTCCATATCAGTTTTGGAAATGGCTGCCATTGAAAATTTAAGTATTTTCTGTGTGTGAGGGATCTTAAGATGATAAGATCTTATATCAAGAGCCTGGAATGCTCTGATACCAAATGCAGGACCGGTGAAGGGTGGTCACTACAACACAACAACACAGTAAGGAGATAACACTTAACTTAATCTAAGCAGTCAACTGGATTAACCACAATAAGACACTAAGAACACAAGTAATTTAGTAAGAGACAGAACAAGAGAGCAAGAAGCACAAGTGTATGGTTTTCAAGGTTGCAGTATATTGCTTTCTCAATGTTCTATTACAAGTGTTACAAAGCATAAAGGAAAGATACAAGAACATGAGATACTTATACTACATCCTACAGCCGGCCATACTATGAAAGCCAGCTGGATACAATTGACTAGACATAAACATAATCAATTGTAGAGTTAAAAAGGCAGATTGCCTTTTTGACTTTATGAATATGAGATGCCATAGCTCACATCCTTATCTATTACAAAAAGGATAAAGTACATGAAGTAGAAAGTTACAGACTCAAGTCCTCAATGTACAGTTACCAAAAGCATGGACCTTTTCACCAACTCATGTAAGTTGGTGACTTTACAGAGATGCAGCAGAAAGGTGTGTAGCTTTATGGAAAAGTACATCAGTAAAGCATGTTACTAAAAGTATTCGGAATAAATCTGTCTTCAAGAGTTGAGGCTTCGGAAGAATTTGTCTTTGAAGCTTCGGAAGACTTCATCTTTGGCTTTGGAAGATATTGGTCTTGGCTTCAGAAGATTTTACAACTTAGAATATTTCTGTTGCTTGTGTGAAACTTCCGAAGCATTCTTCTTCAGTACTTGTGCAACATGCATGAAGAAAGACTTTGGTTGCTTCAGCCTCTATGTGTATTCTCTACAATGATCAACTACCTGAGTACCACAGGTCTCTACCAGGCATCTACACTTCTTCCCTTGTCCTTTGAGTATATTATGTTTAAGTATCTCATCAACTTCAAGTGCTCAAAGAACAAAAGGCAACTAAAATAAAGATGAGGGAAAAGTTGCAAAGTGAAGATCCATCATCCAAAGAAGTATGAAGAAATCTGCTGATAGACAAAAGATGATGAGCTTTTTGAAGCTGTATGGATTCTCTGGAAAGAGACTTGGTCCTATGTCTCTATCTACAAAGGATGAGCATATAAGGGTGATCAAGCATAAGATCAACAGATGAGAGCTTGTTGACTTACACTCCCTACCAAGTCAACTCCTCCTGAAGTTGAGGTTAAGGTTAACTAATTTGAGACAACACAGCCTGGACCTCAAGCTGAAGCTCAGCAAGCTTCAGCTTTTGATCCATAACAGCAGGGTAAACCTTCCTCTCCTTTTGAACCTGTGAGGGAGGTAGACCCAACTGAGAAATACAAAGAAGATAAACAAGATGTTGCAAGCCAATCTTCTCAATTAAAAGGTTCAAAGAGGAAGAAAAGGATGGCTTTTGACCAAAATCAAAGAATTTAAGTCCCTGTTCCTGGGACGCTTACAGCTGGTCAATCATCGCACTTAAAACATATAATTACATTAACTTTACTAAAACCAAGCAGCGGAAACATTTAAATAACATTATCATTTCATTGAAAATGCTTTTGCAAATTAATACAATCATTCATTTCACAATATCATTTGTTCGCATTACAATGTAAAAAACATACAAAAGTGTGCCATCCAAAACGAGCCAAGTAGCTGCCCCGTGCCATCCTCAGCAACCTTTACCTGCCAACTAGAAACACATAAAAGTCAATGTTGCTAAGTGAGTTCTAGTTTTAAAATAAAACATACTTTACTTTCGTTTTAAAACCATTCTTTACTTTCATACATGATCACACATCATACGTACACATAGATACCCCGAACATTTGTTCATTAACTTTCGTTCATTCATCGTACGTTATTATCATTCACTTTCGTTAATAAACTTTCTTTCGTACGTTCATTACTTTCGATGACATGTACAATACCCCGAACATCGTGCACGAAGCTGGTTAATGGGCCTGAGGTCTTTCATAAACCTCGAATATTATGCACGAAGCTGACTCCACTACCTAGGGCAAGTACATTCACCACTTATCTTTTCTCTTTCATTCCGGACCAATGCCATATGCTATGTCCCGAACATTGTGCGCGAAGCTGGTTACTGGGCCTGAGGTCTTTCATAGACCTCGAACATTGTGCATGAAGCTGAATCTAGTACCTGGAAGCGGTAAGGATCCTATACATATGGTCAATCACAAGGATTAGACCCCAGTGTGCATCCTTTCGGGGTAGTTAACCCGCACACAGTTGACCTAACACCCTTTATTGGGTTTGAACCTCCTTTTGTTGCTTGAAAGACTTTCTTACTTTCATTCAATCATTAATGCATGCATTCTTTCATTACGTTTCTCTTTTCCTTATCTTTCACTTTACATTACATAATACTTTGCATTTCATTCAATGTAAACTCACGGGAAAATAACATACATAACGAGGAACATAAACATGAACATACAAATATCTCCATACAAGGCACATCATACATACATCACAATCATCATACATACCATCATGCATCACCCATCACATCATTTATGACTTCAAAAAGAAAACTTACATATCCCCAGGAAACCTCCCACGTCAAAGCCTACATTTTACATTTTCCCGAAAATTCAGAAAAATATTCCTAGTCTTAGGCGCAAGGGCACTATTCAGGTGCATGGCCTTCTGGGCGCATGGGGAACACTTAGGCGCATGGGGAACTTTCAGGCGCATGAGCACTATTGGGGCGCATGGGCAACACATAGTCATTTCTGGGCAATTCTAGGCACAGTGCACTATGCAGGCGCATGAGTGCCTAGGCGCATGGGAATCCTGGGCGCATGAACACTTAGTAAATTTCAGCCTATTTTCTAGGCGCATGGGTACTGTTTGGGCGTATGGGGTTTGGGCGCATGGGAACACTTAGGCAGTTATTTTCAGTTAGGCGCATGGGTCACTGTTTAGGCGCATGGGCAGTCTATATCACTCTAAAACATCATAATTCAGTTCCTAATCATCCTCTATCATGTTCTAAGCTTGATTCATACATCCTAAACCTTAGAAACACATTCATATCATCATCAAACAAATACATTGCCACAAATCAAACCCCACCCGCAAACACACACGCATAAAGCACACGGGTGAAAACCCATATCTATAAAAAGTTTCATACATGCATTTCCAGCCCCAAATCAGTTTAAAACAAGTAAAAAGGGGGTTCTAGAACTCACCTTATGCAACTTTCATGTAGTCTCCTCACACCCAAATGCAAGTTGAGTTCAACTGCCTAGAAACTCACCGAAAACACACCCGAACACATATAAACATATAACCAAGGCTAAGGCCCGTTAAGAACAAAGTAAAATCATGAATTCTTACCTTGAATTCGATCTTTTCTAGTTCTTATTTAAAGACCTGAAAGCTTCTGCTCTTCTTTCTTTCTCTCTCTAAAAATCCGAATGATATGTGTGAAGAGAGGGTGATGGGCGGCCATCACCTTTATTCACCAACTTTTAAAGATTTTGTCCTTTTGACATATTTAGTCCCTCTACTTGGGCTTTATTTCCTTTCTTTCTTTTCTTTCATTATTATTCTTTCTTTCGTGATTATAAAAATAACCGGATGTTACAAGTCCACCCCCTTATATAGGTTTCGTCCTCAAAACCTGTTATTCCTCAAACAATCGTGGGTAATGTTGTGTCATTTCCTCCTCCATCTCCCATGTAGACTCGGGTCCCTTCCTGTGCTTCCATTGTACACGAACAAGAGGAACCACTTTATTTCTTAACCTCCTCTTTTTACGATAAATGATCGTCACCGGTTGCTCCACATAATTGAGCCGTTCATCTATCTCGATATCCTCCAATGGCACAACCATATCCTCGTCTGCTAAACACTTTCTTAGATGAGATACATAGAATGTCGGGTGAATTCCACTTAACTCATCTGGTAACTCTAGTCTATAGGCCACCTCTCCTACTCGAGCAATGATTCGGAAAGGCCCTATGTATCTCGGGCTCAACTTGCCCCGCTTTTTGAACCGAATAATACCTTTCCAAGGTGAGACTTTCAACATAACTGTATCACCGCCTGGAATTCAATCGGTCTACGTTGTTTATCAGCATACGACTTTTGCCTATCTTTTGCTGCCTTCATAAAGGCATTGATCCTTTCCAGCTTTTTAGTCGTAGCCTCGACCACCTCGACGCTCCCTATCTCTTTATAGCCAATATCACCCCAACACACGGGTATTCTGCATCTCCAACCATATAGCATCTCATAAGAGGCATACTAATGTTGGCGTGATAGTTGTTGTTATATGAGAACTCAGCTAATGGTAAGTGGTCATCCTAACTTCCTCTAAAATCAATGATGCATGCCCAAAGCATATCTTCCAGCGTCTGAATCATCCTCTCTGACTGACCATCCGTCTGAGGATGATAAGCCGTGCTAATATGTAACCTCGTCCCCATCGCATTGTGGAATTTCTTCCAAAATTTAGATGTAAACAGGGTGTCATGATCAGACACAATAGACACCAGCACACCATGACGAGTTAAAATCTCTTTAATGAACAGATCCGCAAACCTCTCGGATGAATATGTCTCCCGGATCGGTAAGAAGTAAGCACTCTTTGTCAAACGATCCACTATCACCCATATAGCATCATACTCTCGCGTGGTAGCTTTGTAATAAAGTCCATAGTGATATGTTCCCACTTCCACTCCGGTATATCCAAGGTGCTCGGCCTTCACTTGTAAACAAGTAAGGCATTTACTCATATACTCCACTACATCGCGCTTCATACCCGGTCACCAATAATTTTTCTTCATATCTTGGTACATCTTCGTAGCACCGGGATGAATAGAGTATCGAATCTTATGAGCTTCATCCGTAATCTTCACATGTAGATCCCCAAAACGAGGAATCCACATCCGTCCGAACCGGGTTCTAACGCCGAGTTTTTTTCACCCAACTCAGCAACTAGACCTCTCATTCTTTTGGAGTTAAGATTATCTTCCTTCAATTCCTCATCTTGAAACTCTTTGACCTACTTCATCACATCAGAGGTCATAACCAACTGATAAGCCTTCACCCGAATAAGCTCAGGTCTCTCCTTTCTGCTAAGGGCATCCGCCACCACGTTGGCTTTTCCCGGATGGTAATGGATCTCACAATCATAGTCCTTTATGAGCTCCAACCATCTTCTTTGCCTCATTTTCAAGTTCTTCTGCTCGAAGAAGTACTTCAGGCTCTTGTGGTCGGTGAATATGGTGCACTTTGTCCCGCATAGGTAGTGCCTCCAAATCTTTAACGCGAAGACCACAACTGCTAGCTCCAAATCATGAGTAGGATAATTGACCTCATGAACTTTCAAATGTCGGGATGCATAGGCTATAACCTTTCCCCTCTGCATCAGCACACATCCCAACCCCGAGTAAGAAGCATATGAATAAACCACCAGATCTTCGCTTCCATCGGGTATGACAAGACTGGAGCTTGGGTTAACCTCACCTTTAACTCCTCAAACACCTTCTCTTGAGCTTGACCCCATACAAACTTTACATCCTTACGGGTCAACTTAGTCAGCGGAGAAGCTATCTTAGAGAAGTCTTCGATAAACCTTCTGTAATAGCCCTCCAAACCCAAGAAACTACGAATCTTGGATGGCTTCTTTGGCGACATCCATTGCATCACCGCCTCCACCTTTGTCGGGTCCACCATATTCCCCTCGGGATTCACTACATGACCCAAAAACTGAACCTCGCGTAGCTAGTATGCACACTTGGAGAACTTGGCATACAACTTCTCCCTTCTCAATGTCTCTAACACCTCTCGAATGTAATCAGCATGCTCCTCCTCACTCATTGAATAAATCAAGATATCATCAATAAACACAATCATTGAGTTATCTAACATTGGCCGACACACTCGATTCATGAAGTCCATAAAAGCAGCTAGCGTGTTGGTCAAACCAAAAGACATAACAAGAAACTCGTAGTGTCCATAACGTGTGCGAAAAGCTGTTTTAGGAATATCCGGCTCCTTCACCTTCAACTGATGATAACCAGATCGAAGATCTATCCTCGAGAAGCAACTGGCACCTTGGAGCTAATCAAACAAATCATCAATTCTCAGTAACGTGTATCGATTCTTCACTGTCAACTTGTTTAGCTCACCGTAGTCTATACACATTCTCATGCTACCGTCTTTCTTCTTCACAAATAAGACCGAAGCACCCCAAGGAGAGATACTCGGTTGAATGAACCCCTTATCAAACAGCTCTTGCAATTGCTCCATAAGTTCCTTCATGTCAGTCGGAGCCAACCGATACGGCGCCTTAGCAACAGGTTGGGCACCTGGTATCAAGTCAATCTGAAACTTGATCTCACGGTCAGGTGGCACTCTTGGTAAGTCTTCGGGAAATACGTTAGGAAAGTCACACACAACTAGTACATCGGATAGTTGTGGTGTTGGCGTATCCACATCCTTTACATAGGCCAAGTAGGCACTACATCCACGCCTAATGCACTTTCTTGCCACCGCCATCGAAATCACTTTCGGAATCATCGTGACTCAATCCGTAAACCATGACCAAACTCCCATCAGGCGCTATTAACCGAATCATCTTCTTGCGACCCACAATATTCGCCTCGTAGTCCGCCAACCAATCCATTCCTAGGACTACATCAAACCAACCTAAGGTCATCACGAATGGTCTAACAAGAAACTTGTGACCTTTTAATTCTACGTCACAGCCTTCTATCATCTTAGAAATCCTGGTAGACTTACCTATGGCAGTTTCTACATCAAAGGGCGTATCTATACTCCTACTATTAACAGGCAACTTAGCATAGAAAGCAGCAAAAATAAAACTCTTACTAGCACCCGAATCAAATAACACAGAGGCTAATGTTTTGTTTAATAGAAACGTACCTGACACAACATCGGGGTCCGTCCTAGCCTCCTCTTACGTCATTGTGAACGCTCTAGCACTCGCCCTCTCCCATTCAGTCCCGGTCGTCTTCTTCCCTGCACCGAAACTTTTATCCCTCGGCTTCTTGCAGTCCCTGCTCATGTGGCCCTACTCGTCACAGTTAAAACACCTCCCTGCCTTGCATTCTCTTGCCATGTGACCTGGCTTCCCACACTTGAAGCACATGCTCAAACCCCATCTACACTCTCCAATGTGCTCCTTTCCACACTTGCCACACCTCTTAATCCTCGCACCAGATGTGACCACACGTCGGTCATCCACCCGCGCACCTTTGTTGCTTGGAGTGGCCACGCCATGTCCAACCCGCTTCCCATTCCAATTCCAGTCACCACCACTCCTCTTGCTACCTTCAGCCACCACCACAGTTCTTTCATCATACAACCTCCCTGCCAAATCAACCGCCGACCTAAACATGCTTGGTCGGGCAGCGATCATGTGCCTACGGACATCCGCCAGCAAGCCTTGGATATACCTCTTAATTTTCTATGACAGAGGCGTCACCAGATATGGCACCATCCGTGCCTTCTCATTGAACTTTGTGGTGTATTGCTGATGTGTCATGGTCCCCGCCTCCAGTTATAGGAACTCCCTCTCCACTTTGTCCATCTCTCGGTGAGGACAAAACTCCTCAATTACTAGCTTCTTCAAATCTGGCCACCTCATTCTCCCAATAGCCTGGCTACCCTCGGCTTGGATAATGTTGTCCCACCAGCACAGAGCCAAATCCACAAACGAATAGGTAGTGAACTTCACCTTTTGTTCCTCTTAGCACTCACTGATATTCAGTACAGCCTCCATCTTCCTCGCCCATCGATGAGTAGCAGCAGCAGTGCCATTACCATCGAAGGTAGGGGCGCATTTTTGGAATGCCCCGTAGTTACAGCCTCGTGCCATCTCCTGCACAGGCTCTTCCTCATCGTCCTCATCATCAGAGAAAACCGTCTCAGTCTCAGGTTGCTCCCGTCCTCCCGAGGACATCTTCCTCTCCCTTAGTTCTCCTTCCCGCACGGCCTTTATCACCTTTGTCACTACAGATGGTAAGATCGTTTGCATGATCTGATGCACCTCTTCAACAACCGCCTCCTTCACTAAGGCTCTGAGGTTAGCACTTTCGTCCCCAGCCTCCGGAAAAGGGGTCTCGTGTTCTTCATGAACCACCTCTTCGGCTCTAGGCCTTCCTCTCGTGACCTGTGGTTCAACACCACGTCCACCACGACCTCCACCACGTGAAGCCTTCGACGATCTACCACCAGCCATCCTCTAAAACACTATAAGATTCAAACACTAACACGGTCATTCAAGGTAATAGCTCAGTTTATGTCAAGTATGGTAAGTCCTTAATTAAAGTGGCTAGTTGTGATTAGCCACTTACTTTACTCTTCATACCCCAAGCATTACCAATCCTGACTACATCAGTATCCAAATCTGCTAACAACATATAAACCACATAATCGTGCGCATATAATGTCGGTTAACATTAAGAAAATACCTGATGGCACACAACTACTCGGACTGGATCTCTTCCCTTTTCCGTCCCATTTTCAGTTTAAGTTTAGGTTTCTTTTGAAAATTTACCCGTTTCACTTAAACTTTGGCTCTGATACGAACTTGTAAGGCCCCGTTCCTGGGACGCTTACAGCTGGTCCATCATCGCACTTAAAACACATAATTACATAAACTTTACTAAAACCAAGCAACTGAAACATTTAAATAACATTATCATTTCATTGAAAATGCTTTTGAAAATTAATACAATCATTCATTTCACAATATCATTAATTGGCATTACAATACAAAAACATTATACAAAACGAGCCAAGTAGCCGCCCCGTGCCATCCTCAGCAACCTTTACCTACCAACTGGAAATACATAAAAGTCAGCGTTGCTGAGTGAGTTCTAGTTTTAAAATAAAACATACTTTACTTTCATTTTAAAACCAATATTTACTTTCATACATGATCACACATCACACATACACATAGATAATATCATTAGTATCTTCATCATTCGTTCCTTAACTTTTGTTCATTCATCGTACGTCATTATCATTCACGTTCATTCATTTTCATTCCTAAACTTTCTTTCGTATGTTCATTACTTTCGATGACATGTACAATACCTCAAACATTGTGCACGAAGCTGGTTACTGGGCCTGAGGTCTTTCATAGACCTTGAACATTATGCACGAAGCTGACTCCAGTACCTAGGGCAAGTACATTCACCAGTTATCTTTTCTCTTTCATTACGCACCAATGCCATATGCTATACCCCGAACATTATGCACGAAGCTGGTTAGTGGGCCTGAGGTCTTTCATAGACCTTGAACATTATGCACGAAGCTGACTCCAGTACGTAGGTCAAGTACATTCACCACTTATCTTTTTTGTTTCATTCCGCACCAATGCCATATGCTATACCCCGAACATTATGCACGAAGCTGGTTACTGGGCCTGAGGTCGTTCATAGACCTCAAACATTATGCACGAAGTTGACTCTAGTACCTAGGGCAAGTGGCAAAGATCTCATACATATGGTCATTCACAAGGATTAGACCCCAGAGTGCATCCTTCCGGGGTAGCTAACCCGCACACAGTTGAGCTAACATCCTTTATTGGGTGTGAACCTCCTTTCGTTGCTTGCAAGAGTTTCTTACTTTCATTCATGCATTAATGCATGCATTCTTTCATTACGTTCCTTTTTTCATTATCTTCCACTTTACGTTACATAATACTTTTCATTTCATTCAATGTAAAGTCATGGGAAAATAACATACATAACCAGGTTCATAAACATGAACATACAAATATCACCATACAAGGAACATCATACATACATCATAATCATCATACATACCATCATGCATTGCCCATCACATCATTTATAACTTCAAAAAGTCAACTTACATATCCCCCGGGAACCTCCAAGTCAAAGCCTACATTTTACATTTTCCCCAAAATTCAAGAAAATATTCTAAGTCTTAGGCACATGGGCACTATTCAGGTGCATGGCCTTTTGGGCACATGGGGAACACTTAGGCGCATGGGGAACTTTCAGGCGCATGAGCACTATTGGGACGCATGGGCAACACTTAGTCATTTCTGGGCAATTCTAGGTGCATGGGCACTATGCAGGCGCATGAGTGCCTAGGTGCATGAGAATCTTGGGCGCATGAACACTTAGTAAATTTCAGCCTATTTTCTAGGCGCATGGGTACTATTTGGTCGTATGGGTTTTGGGCGCATGGGAACACTTAGGCAGTTATTTTCAGTTAGGCGCATGGGCCACTATTTAAGTGCATGGGCAGTCTATATCACTCTAAAACATCATAATTCAGTTCCCAATCATCCTTTATCATGTTTTAAGCTTAAATTATACATCCTAGACCTTAGAAACACATTTACATCATCATCAAACACATACATTGCCCCAAATCAAACCCCATCCGCAAACACACACACATAAAGCACACGGGTGAAAACCCATATGTATAAAAAGTTTCATACATGCATTTCCAGCCCCAAATCAGTTTAAAACAAGTAAAAAGGGGGTTCTAGAACTCACCTTATGTAACTTTCGTGTAGTCTCCTCACACCCAAATGCAAGTTGAGTTCAACCGCCTAGAAAGCCACCGAAAACACACACAAAAACATATAAACATATAACCGAGGCTAAGGCCCGTTAAGAACAAGGTAAAATCATGAATTCTTACCTTGAATTTGATCTTTTCTGGTTCTTGTTCAAAGACCCAAATGCTTCTGCCCTTCTTTCTTTCTCTCTCTAAAAATCCAAATGATATGTGTGAAAAGAGGGTGATGGGTGGCCATCACCTTTATTCACCAACTTTTAAAGATTTTGTCCTTTTGACACATTTAGTCCCTCTACTTGGGCTTTATTTCCTTTCTTTCTTTTCCTTCACTTTTATTCTTTCTTTTATGACTATAAAAATAACCGGGTGTTACAAAGAAAAAGAATAAGTCAAAGTCATCCACTTCCAGGCCTCAAGATGAATCAGATCATCCTGAGAAGGTGCATGAAGAGGAAGCTCCGCCAACTCCAATTAGGAAGACCCATCTTACTCTGGACTTACACTACTAATCCAGAGAGATGGCATGTGATCAGAGATCAAGGTAATGAAGATGTCTACACATGGTAAGACATGTTCAATTTACCTTTGTATAATCTCTTTGAGATAAGAAGACACTATGAGAGTCTAAGTGATCCTGACTATATTATGAAGAAAGGCATGGTCATCATCATGATGAGGACTGTTGATATCTAAAGTATTTGAATGTTTTGGTAGCATCAGATTAGGGGGAGTTTGTAAGGTTTTGTATAAGGCTGATGCATCCAAAACATCCAATTACATCCAAAAGTTTATCACGCATGCATGCACAGAAGTGTTGAGTAGAATGCTTCGGAAGTTTCACACTTTGCATTAGAAATATTCTAAGTGTGAAATCTTCCGAAGCCAAGACCAATATCTTCTGAAGCTTAAAGTGAAGTCTTTCGAAGCTTCAATGTTGGATCAGAAGAAGGCTAATGCAACCAAACTAAGACACTTAGATAATTTTGGTGTTGCATGCAAAGGCTTCCGAAACTTAACATGGAACTTCCGAAGATTGTAGAGTTCTTCCGAAGACAAAGTGAAAGATCAACTTCTGAAGACAGAACTCTACTTCCGAAGACAAGTGCATACTTACGAAGTTCAAGTCTTAGAAGAATAAACTGAAGACCACTTTCGAAGTATGATGAAAAGAAGAAGTCTCCAAGCCTTGGAAGAAGCAGCCTCTTTCGAAGTATAAGTGGCTTCGGATGTACTTACTCTTCCGAAGCCATTTAACCTTCGGAAGACACTGCTATGAACTAGTGGACACAAGTATGGTCTCTGACACTCTGCTGCAGACTTCTGATATAGCATGGCCTCTTCCCAAAGAGCCATGTAGTTGAACATACTTTATTCCACTGTTCACCTTTTTATGATAGTACATGTTACCAACTTTAGTTGGTGACAAAAGGT
>BJCM01077639.1:0-27804 GCA_018326385.1 Flaveria bidentis
ATATATATATATATATATATATATATATATATATATATATATAAACCCACGTGTGTATGCTATGTACATACATTAATAAACCATACCACCTTCCACATACATACCATAAATCCCATTATGCACAAACACAATGAATTGAATCTATACCAACCCATATCCATATACATCCATGCATACAAGATTATATATGTATATATACATAACAAATGGCATCCCACTAAATGTGGCATTCATTCAACACTATACCAACTTCATGAAGAACACACATCACAACCATACGTATGCACCGAAAGAAACACAACCATACATCGCACACACATTCACTAGATGCATGAAAGCGCTCACACACATGCATGCATAACCCATACACTTAAACACCTCATGCGAGCCACGTCCCCATGCACCCACTTTCACCCTCCATAAAATCGCAGATCATACATACGTTTATATATATATAGTTACATAATCGCAGGTCACCAATACAAGATCCTGCAAACCGCAGATTGCTCGTACTCGACCCGCACAGCAACGCCGCTCACCACCCAACCGAAATATATATACAAGAAAATACATTTACACACCGCGCATTCATACATACATATAACCCCCGCACCCAAAACACGAAACCGTAACCGTAGCGAATGCGAGTAATGAAAGAAATCATATCGAAGGAGATAGAAGGCTATTGTGAACAGCGTTAGAAACTATCGGTTTAAACGATTCGAACGCGTGGAGTCGAGAACAAAGAGAGCTGCTGGAAACGATTCACGTGATTACACGAGCAATAACGTGCTCGTGGTTCGGGGGAGCGTCGAAGAACTTGACCGGAATTACAAGATTGTCGAGGAGGACCTTGCACAAAGGAGGTAGATTAGCGATGACAGTGAGGGTAGGGTGAACTAGGGTTGTGGTTTTGAAAAATGTCGATGGTGGTTATAGATATAAAAGAAAGAGACGTTGGAATTTGCTTATTAGTCCTCAAAGTTTTATAATTTATACATTGAGGTGTTTCATAAGTTTAATTAGTTTAAATTTTATTTACTAATAATAATTTTTTTTAGACAATCAAAAACAAATTTCTTTTCTTTTATTATTATTTTTTTAAATATGATTATAATCGACTAGAAATTAGGTTATAGGAACGAGATTGACCTGAAAATACGACTTTTCACACAAAGTAATTTATGAATTTTTTAATGTAGACTACATTAAATTTCATCATAGTTTTGGATATGTTCAAATAAGTAATTCATATATTTTATTAACATACTATAAATTCAATTTATTAACATACCATTATAGTCATCTTATAAATAGGTTAAATTTGTTGTTAAATCTATAATTACTACATTAACTCCCCCAGCCCCACAATTTAGATTTCTTACCTCCTAAAAATCACGAACGTTGGATTTTCATCTCCTACAACCCCCCGTTCGTTTACTTTACCCCAACCATCAACGAAAATTCCTACAAAATCACCTTTACCAAAACCACCATTTTTAATTTCTATTTTTTCTCTTAATTTTAACTTCTCAAAATTCCACATTTGAGTTGTTGGCTTCGAATAATCTTCTTCCATACCCATGGACCTCATTCCACGCACATACAACAGCTACAATTTAAGCACAAGAAAGGGAATTTTGGTTACAATTAAATTGATATTAAAGCACATAATAAATTACACTAATGTAATATACATTTGACACGTAGCATATTACATTAGTGTAATGTGAGAGCTGAGTTTTTTAGGGTGTAACTGACCGTAAGTACAGTCAATGGGCCGGCGAACGGTTTTGTGTTCCTCCTGTCCCACATCATTTTACTAGTCTTTATCTTGCTCACCATATATGCACACCAATTAATCTTACTAACCTCAACTCTGTTGTTAAGGTGGTAGATGGCACTAAGCTTACATTTTCCGTGTGCATGAAATTCCACCATAGTCGACAAGAACAAAGCTAAAAAATCCAGGTTGAAGTAATTTATGTTTGTACAACCACTGCTTGTTATCCTACGAACTATATATGTCGGTGATATGTAAGAATCACCGTATGAACTCCTCCAATCGTCTATCATGGAACTTCTTATATCTACTTCTTTCAAACTATCTAAAAGGATTCCTTCTCTAGGAATACCAAGCAATAAGTGATTTGCATCCTCATCCACCTTTATCTTTCCACATGGCAACTCTAACTCCATTTTATCTTCGTTAAACACATCTACAACATAGTATCCTAGTTATCGTGGTATTCCATCTACCTTCATTGACAAAAGCTTACCGAACCCCATCTTTTCAACCTCATTACGTTACAGCTTGTTCAACAATGTAACAACTTTTGACATTGGCTTTGATGAGCATTTATTGATTATCAACAAATACTTCTTATGATTAATACCCCTAGTTTTGTTTTCCTTGGGCCTTGAAATTTTCTTTTACACTTCTAATGTACCTCTTGTCCTCTTACGACCACTATAACTACCTTCCATCATAATGTTTCCTGTCAATTATCATTAAAAAGTATTTTAGCCATACTAGGTTGATTGTCTACTTTTATACAAATAAACCACTAACATCGTGGATATTATCTTACTTAAAATATAACTACCTACTCATGTCTTCAACTATAAGGAATTGTTGGTCAACCTACCTTTCAACCCGTCTTTGTCCTTCCTTTCCTCAGAATTATTAATTGTCAGTTTGCCCTTCAAACACGGTCCTGTTAAATATCATAATGTCTCATTAATTTTATATATTTCACTCCCTACTATAAAACATTTGATTTTTCATGCTAACAACGTAAATAATCACTTACATTTAACATTTCTGCGAACACTTGTTCCGTCCGATGACAGAATTGGAATTATTGCCATGTTCCTTTCTCCAACAGATCCTGTTATATTAGACTAATTAATTGTAGATCCAGCAAAAACAAACATATGTTACCAAGACTTACACTGATGTAAACAATATTGCCCAAGCATAATTACCTATTAACTTATCCTTTTTGACTACCCCACCCCACTTTTGTATTATCTAACGTTAGCTCCACACACCCACCTGTTGTTTTCTTTAAACCATAAAGCGAACTTTTTAACGTGATAAGAAGCCCCCAAACCATAACACACATAGTTAAGAATAATGTAACAAAAGGACATTACCTTTACATTTTGGCCAAACGCTTGGCCCTTCTGATGATAATAATGAGATGATTGGCTCTTTTGATTCTTCAACAATCTCTGTTGTAAAGTGGATTACATGATAGGCAAATGTTATTCCACAATGCTAATCCACAAGAAAATGTAAATTTATAAAGAATAACTAACCAAAGTCCGTATCTTCGTCCACGTCGATCTCTATCGGGCTTTCCGTTGTGTCTTTAAATCTATTCAGTGATTTCTTTGCTAATCGTTCGCTTGTCCTCCATGTTCACAAAAACAAATAGAATCAAAGGGAAAACAAGTTTCTTATAAAAATTTTACATCACTAATTAAAACTGAATTTGTTTTTTACGTTTTGAACGCCTCGAGTTGTTTGACCCAGTAACAGGAATAGTCTTCTTAATAATTCTGTACAAATACAAAAACATGTATATAAGTTCGAAATCTCCATAAACCAATCAGCTTGATGTTTAACATTTTACTCACTGTAGAAGTCATCCACCAAAAAAAAACCATTTCCATGTGGTTTCATAGAAACAACAATTTTATTAAATTAATGTGTTTAGGAAACTTATTCAGTACCTAGATTTCGTCACTAAGGACTGATTCAACATAATCTACACTCGTGACTTTAAACCCCTAATTGATGTTTTAGGTTTAAAGCGCACGATTAAGCTGCAATCATATAAAACTACGGATATTTTAGGAAATTACACTAGATTAAGGCAATAAAACATCAAAAGTAAGCACATTTACATTTGATTTAGGTCCACAGAAACTTAAATTTAGTTAACTTAGGACATTTACATACCGATTCCGCGTAGGTCCCATCTTCGAAATGGGGTTGTAAATGCTTGAACAATAAAAACCTTCGAAACCGACGAAGAAGAAAGCGCAATTCAAATCCTATATGCGTAAAAATCAATTTAGAAATTACAGGTCTATCTTCTATTTTGAAATTGTATTCACCGTGCGGAAGATGAAGAAAAGTAGAAAATTGGAGTGTGATTTTGATTGATTAGATAGTTGTTTGTTTGAAGAAACAAAAAAGAAATGATAGCTTTTTTTCAACCCTTACGAAATTACCAAAATACCCTCAAAGATGTAACTTGTTAGATGTGTCCATCAATATTATAATCCCAAAAAAATCATGACCATTAGATCTTAAAGTAAATGACAAATCAAATGCCCAAATTAAATTAATGGGTTCTTGCAAAAACCTTAGGTTCTCATATTAATTTCATCCTATAATATAATATAATATGATCATATTATATGTATGTTATATATATATGATACATATATTTGAACAAAATATACATTATGCTCAAATTTTAAAACGTAATTGGATACAACCTTGTAAACATAAGATACAAGTGTAATATGTATTTATTTCTAATTTGCCCTCAATTAATATAATGAATCCATTAAATATTATCATATGAGATTAATTATTTGAATATTAATATATTTATAATGAACAATTAAAAATTAAATGTTTAGGCAGTGAACTAGAGGTTTAGGAGTATCAATTCTATGCTAGCTCATACAGACTGCGTGTTGTTGATGTTCTTTATGTAGTTTCTTCCCTTTTTTTATACTCTCTTTTGTTAGCTCCTTGTTAGTGCCGTTGCTTTTTTAATCTTTTTGTTACGCAAAATTTTTTTGATTAACAATAAATAGACTAAATAATTTTATTATTTAATAACATAATTATATAACCTAAAGTTTTAATAGTGTTGTTGCTGATACTACTAATACTTCTATTATTAACATCGTCATCATCGAACAGTTTTTAATTTAAAAAATAGCACACACCATCACTTTCTATTTCTTGATATTTATCATCATGCAGCTTAAATCGAATAGTTATGTTGAAAACCTAAATATCTATATAAGATCAATATTATATTATATGAAAATTTAACAAATCAGAGCATAACTAACGCAGTTTGTTTATAAACTTGGAAAAGTATGTTATTTTTGGAAAAAAATTTCATTATAATAGAATAATTAAGTTAGCGATAAAAGGATAACTTGTAAAGTAATCAGATTTTAGTTTGATGAATAATGAAAAACTAGGTTTATTACCCCTCGCGTGTTGCCGCGGTATTGTACGTGATGTGATAAAATATAGATTACAATCGACCCGACTCGTTTCCTAACTAATTTTACATTAATACGTAAAGTAACTCAAATTTGTATCGTTGAACACAAACGTTTAATATTTGACCTGACTCGTTTTCAAACAAAAGTAATGCATGCCGAAACATAGACTTACAGTTGCTCTGACGTTTTTCGGACTAAATATACATCCATACTTATAGTAAATAGAAAAGTATTATATTGACCCAACACGTTTCCAAACAAACCAATGTCGAAACGCAGGTCAACTGAAATCGTTACATAAAAATAAGCACTAAAACGTTTATATTTGACCAAACTCATGTCTGAACAAATATTATGTCAAAACTGTATAGAGTTTAGCGTGGAAACATTTTATATTTGACCCAAGTGGTTCCTAATTCCGTCTAAACGTAAACGAAACTGAATTTATACTGTATAGGGGTAAACACGGAACTTTAAAAACTTACAAACGGAGGCTAAAAATATAAATATTGAAAGTAAGAGGGGGAAAAAGGCTGATGGAAAACCCCACCAAAATTTCTTTTTAAGTATATACACAATGCTATGCTTATTGTTTATTTATATCTTAGTTGTTATATTAACGATTTCTATAGGCCACTTATAATAAAATTTAATAAAGTTTAAAACATAACTAACATAATAGATTTATATGACTACTTGGACAAGATGTAATATTTTTTAAACATTTAATTATACATAGTACAATAATTAACTCGACGATAAAAGGATAAATCATAAAGTAATCAGCTTTAATACAATGAATAATAAAAGATGTTATGGTTATGATATATTTATATTTTAGTTATTATATAAACGATGTGTGTGATCAGTTTCTTTGAAATTAAGTCAACAATACATAAATCATAATTCCTTTTAAGTTTGGTGTATTGATATGTAAAATTTCAAATTTGGTATACATCACTACATATAGGAGTGTAGACCGTATCAGATTAACGGTAAAAAGCACAATACTAACAAATGCACGACACATATTTGTATTCAAGCATATATTATTTAAAAATGTTAAACAATTTGGTGGTGGGTATCTCATAGTTAAACCATCTATTGGTGGGTTAACAATGATATGAATTTTAACAGTATATGTATCAAAATAGATTTTAAACATAAGTTGATGGCTTTCTTGGTTTTTCATGCGTTGCATGTTCACCTGCGTGGTACAAGTTTAGAATATTGTCTTCCCCTCAAAGATTCATTGGGTTTCAAATTACATACAGGTAAAAAAATTATTAGAAAACAAATCAAGTTAAATATAATAAGTTAAAAACTTGTGTTTTGTAAAAATATTAATTTTGAAAGTTTAGAAAAAATGTGTAATTTCTATTTATTGAATACAACTTTATTACATGTTCTTTGACCAAGGTTATGATATTTTATAAATTTAAATGGACTGTTTGGTGATAAATATGTAAACACTGATATATACGAAATGAAATATAAGAAATAAAATATTGAAAGTTCATATTTTAATTTAAATAATAATCTTAACCTTTAGGGGTTTGTTTGGTAGCCTCTTATTGGAACCATTAAGAAGCTACATTGAAACCAGTTAGCATTCAGTGCTTTTGATTCTTTAAAAGGAACCATTAAGCGATTAAAACAATTTGATTGGAACATATGCTACCTTTCCCCTTGCCCTGCATTACGTTCCGCCTTAACACCCCCCCCCCCCCCCCCATCCCACTCGATTGATATGCTCAAACCCTCAATCGTTTGCCGAAACTACCATTCCAATGACCATTTCCGGTCGCCACCCCCATTTTGGCCACACTCTCCATCTACGATCACCACCGTAATATGAGTTTTTGCTTAGCTGATTTTTATGACAACATATGTTAACTAAGAAAGAAAGTTACAATCATGCTCACACACAACTCAAAAATGTTATTGAGCATGTATACTGTAACACCCGGTTATTTATTTATTTTCACAACAATCGAATTTGTCTATTTGTCTTAACACAACAATCATCTATTTGTCTCCAATCGATTACACCTTCAATTTCACCTGAATCAAACACAAACAATGAATTCAAGCATCATCTTCATCGCGACCTGCACACGAGTCGAACATCACCCTCAGGAGTTCAAGAATCAAAATTGGTAGAGGGCTTTTAGTCCGGATCATCATTTGAAGCTATCTGCAAGTTTAATTGGATTATCATTGAGGATTGCTCATCCATTGGGTACCCACGGTCACGACTTGTTCTTCGATTAGGATCATCTTCAATTCAAACATTATACGGGTAGTTAATCACACTCACATACTCGGTTCTACTTGGGGATTAAAAGCCCCAAGGTTAATTTCATTATCGTAATCGAATTGGGGTTCGATTTGGAATTACACGATTCTAGGGCTCATATGTAATTTGGGGTTTTTGTTAACTTGAAATTTATAAATTAAAACGCGTGTTCTAATGCGGTCGAGAGCCTTGGTTTAATGGTTCCATGTCCACATTTCAACTTAGAGGTCCCGGGTTTGAACCCGGCGACCTCCAAGATTTTTTAGAATGTTTTGTAACTTTTTAAAATATATAAAAAATTCTAAAAATTATAAAAAAAATCATTTTTATAAACTTCATGTATTTTAAACCATGTATATATTTTTCTGTAATTTATTTATAAAAATATCCTTATATTTTATTTAAAATTCTAAAGTGAATGTTATAGTTAATATATATTCTATAAAATTTAGACTTAAAATACTAGTTTATTATTTCAACCATTGTTTATTTAAGTTGTCGATTAAATCGTGTTCACATTTTTTTATTTAATTACAAAACCTTAATTAAACTTTATGAATAATACTAAATTTTTATAAATGTTATTCTTGTTCCATATTTTATAATATAAACAAATCGTTTCCACGAAAATATAATTGGTTTTGTTTGTTAAATATAATTGACAAAACCCCAAACCTCAAATAGAACCCTAGCTCATAATAATTCATTGAACTTAATATTAGACTTTAACCTTGTGCTTAAATATATTTAGGTTTCTTGTGATGATACAACTTGGAACGACGTTATTATTATTTTTATTAATCTTCATTGCATACTTATTGATCAAGTGAGTTTCCTTGCCTCTTTTTATATTTTTTCACACTATTTTGGAGTGAAACATGATACTTATATATTATACACTTATAAGCGTTTGAAACTTGTAAAGCACTTGCAATTCACCTTTATATTTTGTCATGGTTATTTGTGTGTTGTAAGTGATTATATGAGATACATATTTTGTTTGCAATCATTAACTATTGCTAGCCTGGCGACGTCTTAGATCTTTGGGCCTGAAAAGGCTATTTGGTGCTAAACTCAATGTATTGCCGACTCCTGATGACGTATGCTTGTTCATCATGGGAACCAAATACACTTAGCCAATCATATATACTTGTAATCAATTCGAGGTTTGGTCGTAACGATATGTATTCTATAACCTTACTAACTTATAACCTATGACATGAATTGCTACTTGTAACCTTATCATATTATGTATGAAAACCTTGGAAACTCACCAACTATTTTTAGTTGACCTTTTAATTTTATCATGTTTCAGGTCATGCCCAAGTTTAAAGTGATCTTTTGAAGCTTGCAATAATCTAGGATTTGGGCCTAGTTAATGGAAAAAAAGAATTATGTTTTGTTATGTTATGTTTGAACTTATTTCATATTTGAGACTTATGTTTGTAATGCCTTTTGAAACTTATAATATTAATATTTACATTTAAATATAGCGTTATATGGCTGTAAACAATCTTAACCCTCACATCTCGACGATTCTGCCGTCAAGGTTAGGGTGTGACACGTACTAAGTACATCAATCTTGTACGTGTCTTCGGCATACAAGATCCAATAAATTTAATAATAACTTTTCCTATTATAATAAATTTTATATAAAGTTTCTTTTATGAAATCCCTTGTTATAGTCATTATGGTCATCTTTATCAAATATATATATTTTGATATTTTATTTTATGAAGCCTATTTATTTTTAAATAAAACGGATCTATTTATTTGAGATCATTTAAATAATGTATGTATATATACATATATATTATTTTTCAGCTTGATTTATTATAAATGTTTAAAAATCAAGCGTCTTTATTTGTCGTTCTAATTATGTCCATTTTGTCATAACATTCTGCTTGTTTCATACACTGTCTAAATCATAGTTCTAGTCCTCGGTTTATTGCTCGTCAAACCCTATTATTATTATTATTATTATTATTATTATTATTATTATTATTATTATTATTATTATTATTATTATTATTTGTGTGACTTTAACATGTCCAAATGTCATCATTTTTCTTGATCATTCCTCGTAGGCCTTCACTTTCCAAATTTTGTCTTTTAATGCTTCAAGTTGAGCATCATGAATTTGGATAATAAGATTCGAGTGCACGGTTAATTCTAACGCTCACACTTGTAGGGGCTTTTCTCTTTTTTTTTCTACTTAGTGTATCTGCCACAACATTTGCTTTGCCTGGGTGATATCGAATATCATAATCGTAATCATTTAATAATTCTATCCAACGGCGTTGTCTCATATTTAAATCCTTCTGATTAAAAATATGTTGCAAACTTTTGTGATTGGTGTATATGATGTATTTGGTTCCAAAAAGATAATGTCTCTAAAATTTAAGAGCGAAAACCACAACTCCTAATTCTAGATCATGGGTAGTGTAGTTCTTCTCATGTACTATCAATTGTCGTGATGCATAAGCGATAACTTTATCTTTTTGCATCAATAAACATCCAAGACCTAATCGGGAGGCATCACAATACACTATGAATCCATCTGTTCCATCAGGTAGGGACAGTATGGGTGCACTACACAACCTTTGTTTTAGTAATTGGAAGGCTTTTTCCTGCTCATCACTCCACTCGTACTTTGTATCTTTACGAGTTAACAGGGTCAATGGTTGAGCTATCTTTGAAATTTTTTCAATAAATCTACGATAATAACCAGCTAACCCTAAGAATTGTCGTACTTCCATTGGAGATTTGGGGGCTTCCCAATTTTTGATTGCTTCAAATTTTGCCGAATCCACGTGGATACCCTTTTCGTTAATAACGTGTCCGAGGAATCGAACTTCTCGAAGCCAAAACTCACACTTGGAGAATTTTGCGTAACTACAATGGAGCTCGCAACAACAATGGGCGAAATCAACAGCTGATTCTCCGCATTGCTCTTCCAATAGCTTTTCTTTCTTTATGATGTTTAGGATTAGCCTAAGATGTTGCTCATGTTCTTCCTTGGACTGTGAATATATCAGAATATCATCAATAAATACTATTACAAACTTGTAGATTAGGGCTTACAAAGCCTATTCATGAGATCCATGAATATAGCAGGTGCGTTAGTTAACCGAAATGGCATTACCAGAAATTCGTAATGATCGTAACGCGTTCTGAAGGCTGTCTTTAGGATATCCTCTTCTGCTATCAGTAATTGGTGATATCCAGATCGCAAATCAATCTTTGAATAGTAACTAGATCCTTGGAGTGATCAAACAACTCATCGATTCTTGGTAACAGGTACCGATTTTTAATAGTAAGCTTATTTAATTCTCAATAATCGATACATATTCTGAAAGATCCGTCCTTCTTTTTGACGAATAGAACCGGTGCTCCCCAAGGAGAAAAACTTGGTCTAATGAATCCTTTGTCTAATAACTCTTGCAGTTGTTTTGACAATTCTTGTATCTTGGAGGGTGCTAGTTGATATAGTGATCGAGCTACGGGTGCGGCTCCGGGTACTAGATCAATTCAAAATTTGATATGTATTTGTGGAGGTAATCCTGGTAAATCTTTGGGAAATACTTCTGGGTATTCCCACACAACCGGGATATCCTCGATTCTTCGCTTATCATTATTAGTGTCAATGGCTTTTACTAGGAAGGTGAGATATCCTTCACTCAAGTATTCATAAGCTTTCATGACACTAACAATTTTAAATGGAGGCTTCCCTTTTTCTCCTTGTATGATTAAAAATTATCCGCTAGGAATTGGCAAGCAAATAATCTTCTCGAAACATATGATTTCCTCATGATTCCGAGAGAGCCAATCCATTCCAATGACAATGTCGAAACTTCGAACATCGACATTTAATAGGTTGATACTAAAAAGATGATCGTTAAGTTGTAAGGTGCAATTTTTGATTACTTTGTTAGATTCTATTTTCTTCCCGTTAGCTAGCTCAATAATATATTTCTTACCTAGCTTACATGGTTTAATTTCCAGTGATGATTCAAATTCTTTTGACATAAAACTTAAATCAGCGCCAATGTCAAACAAAATGGAGGCATAATGACTATTATTAAGAAACATACCATTAACCACCGATGGTTCTTGATGTGCCTCTTTAGCATTCATTTCAAAATCTCTCCCTTTGGCCCTAGATCCATTTAATTTTGGGTAGTCTTTCATGAAATGCCCGATTACACCACATTCATAACAAGCATGGTCATTTATGGTTATCTTCTCATCAGGTTTTATTCGGAAATTTTGGCTTAGATGTTCAAATTTATGACAATGAATGCAAACTCTACAATCACCATTGTGAAAATATCCACACTTGCTTCATTTCCCTGCTTAGAGGTTCTCTGTTTGTCCTGCCATTGCTTGAAGTTGCAACATAAACCTGCTTAGATCCTTGGTTGAAGTCTTTTTTGTTATTAACTTGCCTTTTGGAACTTTCAAACCACTTTCTTTTCCCATTGTATGATCTTCTGTCCACCTTAATCATCTTCCTCCCAACTTTCATCATACCTTTTTCATGATTGTTTTTCTTGATCAGGGTTCCACTACGTATCGCATCATCGGTTAGGGAGTGTGTGATAGTGATAGGACTTTGGATTGTGGTGGGTTTGGAAGCTGTGATGTTGCTTCTTATCTGAGGTACCAATCCCCATATGTATCTTTCAATCCGTACATATTCTGGTGTCACCATCCGAGGTACCAATCTGGCGAGGTCGTTGAATCTAGACGTGTAGGCTCGAATTTCGGCACCTTCCATCGTGTGGTTCTAGAATTTTGTTTTGAATTTTTGGAGTTCATTGTGAGGAAAGTATTCTTTAAGCAACATTTCCTTCATTTTTTCCCAAGTGAGTCCATACGCATTTGCATCACCCAACAGTTGTCATTGAGAATTCCACCATGACAATGTTGCATCATGAAATGAACAAGTTGCATATTTAACTTTCTAATCGTTAGAACAATTGCTTATGGCTATGACAGTCTCCATTCTCTCAATCCATTGGATATCTAATGGTCCTTCAGCAGCTGTGAAGACTCTTGGATTGCATCCTTGAAAAGTCTTATATGAACACCCTTGTGGTTATCCACCTGATGAACTGCCTGGGTTTCCGTTTGTACCGAATCCATTATTTGCACCAATACCGGAACCTATGTTGGAGCCATTTCCTGCTCCATTTCCAAGACCATTACCTACAATTACCTACCTTCTTCCCTGACCAGCTGCTATGTTAGCATCATGATATCCTAGAGCTGATTTGACATGTTGGGCTATTAGTTGGGTCAGTTCCTCTACGGTAGCTAGTAAATTGGCGTTGCTGCTAGAGGATGTGTTTCGTGTTATAGGTGGCATGATTTAATTCTATTTTGATGGTAGGAAAAAGAGGTTTAGATGACGTAAGATGTTAATGTAATATCATAATTAATTATTCCTCATGATTAACTTACCCAAGTTATATGTATTTATATATACAAGCATTTCCAAAACAAACGATATAGTATAAATAGAAATCTAGGGTAATAAATTGTTTGACCATACATTAACTACCATCATACACATAAATAGTCAAACATAAAAAGATCATAAGTTGATTGTCTACAAACGTTAGCGATTTTATACACATTCCGTCTTGCATCAAACATCTATCCTAGAAATGAAGCTCCACTACTGATGTGCATTACGTACGAGATCATCATCAAACACAACATAGCCACTGCCATAGAAGTCTCCGCTCGCTCTCCCATCACGATCATGTATTGTTGAGTTGTCACTAATGTGGTCTCAGCCATATCTGCTCTCTGCTCTGCCTGGGATAGGCGGTTCCTAGTCTCTGAGAGACTAGCCTCCAGGTCTGACAATCGGAAGTGCATCTGGATCAGGGCGCTGTCTTCCAATAGTCTCTCCTCCTTGATCGTCATCATCCTCCTATCTAAAGCTGGACTCACTTCATCCTGAACCCATATTTTCTTCTTGGTAGTCAGCAGTTCCTTCTCGAGTCGAGCACATTGGTTCACCACCCATAGTAATCTCACGAGGAGTAGTAGATTTCCTTCCTTGAAGGTAGAAGGAATCTCGTTTCTCGTGGCCCATCCTCTCATGGCATCCATAATCCATCCCCACTACTCATCATGAAATCTGGCCCATTTGGGCATAGGTGCTCCCTCCATACCAGCATCGTCATCAACCACCCTCCTCTTCTCCCTGCGTTTCCTTCGTTCATACACCAACCTAATCTTTGGTGGGTGCTACATGAGGGGAATAGAGGTAGTAGGAGTCACTATCATAGGAGTCTCGTTCTCATGGGTCAAGCTAATTGGCTCCTCAGTAATGGGCTGAAGAGTGGCTGTAGCTGGTGCAGGGCCCTCATCATCAGACTCGGATATACATCCGTTCCCCGAGTTTTCCATGCCCGGGTAAAAGTAGCTGGAAAGTAGGGTTGGGTAGGGTGATACCATTGTGTAGTGGAAATGGGTTTTGATAGACCCTCGGTGTTGCTGCTAAGGTCTGGTACTATTTCTCTGCTAACTCGATCAGACATCTATAGTAAAAGAAATTTATGCATGTGTACTTATTAATTATGCAATGGTCTAGCACATAAAACTAATGGTGAAAGTCTTAATATAACTATTATACTCGCATAATGCATTAACATAGCGTAAGGCTCGTGGTATGGAATTGTCTTTGGAATCATGCATATGTTTTAAAGGTTATAGTTTAGATCTTCTCTCTTTTTTTAAAAAAAAGAAAGAAAAAATATATAGTTCGCTATAACCATTGGCTCTGATACCAACTTCTGTCACACCCCGAGAATCGCAGCGGAAGTTTACGTAACGTGGTGATAATGGAAGTTGGGGTTAATCCAATAATTATAGGCAAACATGATTAATTATACAGTCAGTTATGTAACCCATACATTAAACATTCTAAATAAAATCGTGACAATATGTTATCAGTTTTCAAGTTGTACAACTCAAGATTGTTTGAAGTACATCACCTTTTATTCATTACTTTATTACTATTTAAAGACATTTGTCACATTTGACCCTCCAGAGACTTAGTTCAAAGATTCCACACGAAGCTTACCTATGACCCTGAAAAGCATGAAGGGTGATAAAGTCAACATAAAGTTGGTGAGCAATCAGGGTTTTTATGTCTCATGAATATTTGATTTCAAAACAATATGTTGTAACAAAATATGATATACTTAACATAGACTAGCTAGGTACTATGATTAAGTTAGGTCATCAGTTCATAATCAAACCAAGAAACAAGTCGTTGCCCCACAATAGTCCAAACATATAAACTCTCTCGCTAGAACCTGACCAGCGCGATTGGTCGAAAGAGTGGGCCATTCTATCCCGATAGATCTACCAATATAGTATGTGTACTTCCCGAGGTTAATGATTATGGGTGGATTTACGGGCTCAATAGTATACATCTTATACTATTGACCAACTTATATCTTCTTAACATATATCAATCCGTTATATCCATTATATATATGTAGACATAGTTTTTCATGCTACCCCCCAAATAGTTATAATTAATACAATATTTAAAATGGAGCCGAAGGACTCACCTTGGATGCGATTAGGGTAACGTCAATACATTATGCTCTTGATTTAACGAACCCTAAATATATGCATCTTAGTCAATATATGATAATTTATGCTTATAAGAATATTTTTCACCCAACTTATTTGGTTACTTTTGAGAAAATATTTTGATTAATTTCTTATAAAAGTTTGTTTATTTTTCATATGAGGTACTAAAAACTGTCAGGACCGTGTACGTACGGAATACTAACAGATTATGTGTGAGACTAGATCAAATAGTGCAGAATCCTATTTGATTGGTGATCCATCAGTGAGAACGTTAACCCGATCGATATAAGAATGAACTAAACGTTAAGAAGGAGTAGGAATCGATCAAGAACGAACTTTGAAGTTGGATTGGCTATCTTGGACATTCTGGATGGCTAGGGTTCGTGAATTATGAAGTGTTTCGAATTGTTCTTTTTTTTCACGAATTAAGTGGTATTTATAGGTTTGTAGTTTCTATTCGTACGACTAAACCATTAGCATTGTTCAGTCGTGCGACTGAATCATGAGACTGAGTCATACACACGACTGAAGGTTTAGTGGTGCGACTGAGTCAATCTTATGTCTCAATCATAAAACCGATCCCATCTTCTGGTTCAGTCATGCGACTGGTCCATAAGTATAGTCTATTAGCATGAATAATCACCCGACTAGGTTGAACACATTTCTTAATCATTATTGGCTAAGAATCATGCATAACAACCTCAAACCTATATAATAAGTTCATACATATGAATTATACTTGTCACAATAATAATATGAAATGAAATAATTAAACATGAATAAACATCAACCACATATTATATTTCATTGAACCAATTTATTACATACGTGTAAGACATGAAAGACTTTTACATTTAAGCTCATAAACTAGGAACAACATGTATCTACATTTTCACATATAGAAAGGCACACTTGACATACATTTGATAAACAGTGAACCTCTTATATAATGCATATGCTAGAAATACCCTTATGGCTTCAATTCTTGCAACTGGTGCAAAAACTTCATCATAGTCTATTCCTTCTTCTTGTGTGTAGTCTTATGAAATCAACCTTGTTTTGTTTCTTACAATTATACCTCTATCATTTAGTTTATTTTTGAAGAGCCATCTAGTTCCAATTGGATGTTGGCCTTCATGTAAATCAACTAGAGTCCACACTTTTTGATTTCTAAATTGTTGAAGCTTTTCTTGCATAGCTTCAATCTAGCTATTGTCCTTTAGAGTAGATGTAATGTTTGGAGGAACCATTTGTGAAAGAAAAAAAGTGAAAAGACATATGTTGGCAGTGCCACTTTGGCTTTTTGTAGTTCTCTTGGCAGGATCTCCAATGATGTTATTAACCGGATGACTCTTGTGGATTTTTGTTGATGGAGTTGGTTCAACTGGAATAGATGATTCCAAGTTAGTCATATACATTGTTGCAGACTGATCAAATCCAATTGTGAGCTTAGGAAGTAGTCAAGGTGTTCTTCTTGTACAACATTGGATATTGAGTGCTCTGCCATAGTTTGGACATCAGGAGAATAATTAATGCCTTCTGTAGGAATTTCTCCTGAAGCATTCTATTCTTCTGTATGAGTTACAGCAACTTCTCCGGAAACATTTTGTTCATCCGTAGGAGTTAAATGAACTTCTCCAGAAGCATTTTGTTCATCCATGGGAGTTACATGAACTTCTCCGGATGGGATATGAGGAACTGATGAATCATTGCCAATGTTTGTTCTATCTTCTTGAGAGTCGAGAACAGTTGCTAAAACATTATGCATATCTTCGGATACACAGTGCACATCTGCTGATGCAGAGTCAGTAGCCGTTGATGAAGTGTTTTTCCTTGGAGGATCAGCAGATAATGATATTTCATTCAAATTTGGGGGAACAAATGGATAGCATGTATATCCAATCCTGTATAATTCAAATAACCAGAGTTAAATGATTCTGTTAAGGCATCTAATTCAAACAACCATGATGTTCCTTTAACTGATTTAGTAAATATAGATTCATTAAAAGACACATTAGGAGTTTCTTCCACAATGTTATGTTTTGGAATGTAGATCCTGTAAGATTTAGATGTTGAAGAATATCCAACAAAGAAACCATCTAGGCCTTTTTGAAAAATTTCCTAATTGTTCTTTTATGTTTAAAATAGATACATGACACCCAAAAGCTCGAAGATATCCTATATAGGGTTTTCTATTAAATAAAAGCTCGTAAGGTGTTTTGTTATGTTCTTTGACAATCAATATTCTATTTTGAACATTGCATGTTGTATTCACTGCCTCAGCCCAAAAGGTGAAAGGCAGTTGTGAATCAACTAGCATTGTTCTGGCTGCTTCAATAAGTGTTTTGTTTCTTCTTTTAGCCACTCCATTCTGTTATGGAGTTCTTGGTGCACTGAATTGCCTTGCAATACCTTTATTCCTGCAAAAGAAATCCAAGTCAGAATTAACAAATTCAGTCCCATTGTCACTCCTGAAAATTTTAACATTTAAATCAAGTTGATTCTCAATCTTGATAACAAAGTCCATTAATGTTTCTGATGTTTCACTCTTTTGTTCTAAGAAAAAGACCCAAGTGAATCTAGTGAAATCATCAACTATCACCGAACAATATTGTCTCTTTCCAATGCTCATCACATTGGTTGGACCAAACAGATCCATGTGAAGCAATTTGAGTGGTGTAGTGTTTGTATTGACAGTTTTGGAGTTATTAGACACTCTGGGTTGTTTTCCATTATAACAAGGAGAACAATGATTTGAACAATAAAACTCTTTCTTTGGCAATCCAATTACTAAGTCATTTTTCACCAATTTGTTCATGTTCTTCATGTTATAATGAACAAGCCTTCTATGCCATAATTGAGATTCATCTTCTGATGACTTATATAGGAGGAATGTCTTATATGTTGTGATAGAAGTGTTGTTCATATCCAAAACATATGTGTTTCCTTTTCTTGATGCTTTAAGAAGTATCCAATCTTCTGGAATAGAGAAACCTAGCTTAAGAATGTAATAGTTAGTGTTATCAAATAATGTGATATAAATTTGATCACATATTTGAGACACACTCAGTAAATTACATTGTAAGTTTTCATAATAGTTTACTTTCTCAAATTTGAGCACGCCATTAGTTACCATTCTTTCACCAACAATTTTACCTCCCTTCTTATCCCCACCAAATGCCACATATGAAGCATTTTTATGTTTGAAGTTACAGAGAAGTGATAAGTTTCCTGTCATATGGCTGGAACAACCACTGTCAACATACCACTTGTTGTCAGTTCTCCAAGATTGTTCCTGAACACAGAAAGAAATTAGTTAGAATTGACAACCCAAGCCTTAATGATCTTGGGTTTGCCAGTAGTATCTAAAATTGTTACTCCTTTAAGAATAAGTCTTGAAGTTTTAGTTTTAGTTTTATTTGATTCATTCTAAGTTGTTACATGTGAGGATGATTCTGTTGAAGATGATGTTGATGATCTAGGTCCTGGTTTCTCATTCTCTTCTTCATTCATCTTAATTTTGTTGAATTGATGCTTTATTTTTTATAATGATTCTGGATTGTTGAAAGTATCACTATCTTTTAATTTTGAATGAGGTACATGAGTTCCTTTTTAAAAATTATCAAAGAAAGCATCATCACCATTTGGTTCCTATTCAATCAAATCCACCCGTTTGTGAGGTGTTTTTGATTACTAGAATGATGTTCTTTTCTTCACAAGTTGAACATCAGTGGATGTTTCTCCTTCGATTTTTGCTTTTGTTTTTGTTGAGACTTCTTAATTTTTGAATCCTTTTCACAATCAGTGGATTGATTGTCTAATTCAGCTTTATCTTATTATCTCTTCTTTGAGCTCTTTGTCTTGTTTTTTTTAATGAAATAACATTCCTGAGTTGAATGGTTATTTTTGTTACAAATAGCACAATGTTTGTTGAAATAACAGTCAGATGTCATATGATTGTTCATATTGAAAATAGAACAATAACTACTGAAATAACAATCTTCAGTATTATGGTTTTTTATGCCACACTATTTGCAATACATCTCCTCTGATTCTTTGTCAAAATCAGTTACTGTCTTCTTATTTGTCAACTTCTGAGACTTAGCATCCTTTTTCATTTTTGAAGTTGATTTGTTTGTTGTTAACTTTTCCTTTGATTTGTTTGTTGTTAACTTTGCCTTCCGTAGATCATCTACCGGAACAATATGAACTTCTACTGAATGTTTCTTCTTCCACAGATCTTCTACTGAAACAGTGTGAACTACTGAGGATTTCTTCATCCGCAAATCTTCTACTGAAGAAGATTTCTTCCGCTGAAGATCAGTTGATAGCTTCTTTTTTGCTTTATCAATAGATGAATTGTATACTTCCTTGGTAGAAGCACATTTTTTAATTTCTTTATGTGGAGGCTTTTGTTGCTGATGTAGTTCCTGAAGACCTTCATTTAGCTGAGCTATTCTCCTGCAAATATTCTTCAGCATGTTTCTTTGTTTTGGAGGATATTGCAGCTTTGTTTCTTCAAGCACTTTTGGAATGTTTGTTTCAAAAACAAACTTCTTACCCTTGTTCAGTAGATCATCATCATGATCATCAAAATAATCCAAGTCATCACACTCATCAAAGTCAAATTCTGAATCCTTTTATTTATCTTTTTTTGATTCAGAAGACTTAGTTTCATTCACCTCAGTTTTATTTTGAATATCTTGTTGATTAGAATTTGATTCAAACTTGGTGCTAGGCACAAAATGATTTGACAAGTTATTTATCATTGATTCAGGAAAAATTGTGTAATTATTGTTTATAGGAAGTGCCACAACATTATATCCAAACCTAGACCTGTTCTTAGATTCAATATGAGAATTTAATAAATTCTCATACTGTTGAGATGAAAGTTGAAACTTCTAAAGTTTCACTTCAGTTGATGCATGATAAGCCATGGATTTAGTTAAGGAAGTGGTCAGATGCTCAACTTGTGCCTTTAAAGTGTAATTTTCTGAAACTATTTTATCAAAATCCTTTTGTAAAGAGTTAATTTTTATTTGATATAATTTATCTTCTCTTACATAAGATTCATTCAAAGTCATAGTTTCTTTAACTTTATCAACCAGTTGTTAAGCATGGACTCTATATATTTCAATTTCCATAAAACATATTGATGAACATAATTTATCTCTTACCTCACTGCCCATGGGTGGAACTTTGTTTTCCATATGAGCCATTAAAGCTTGATTTTCTTCCAAAACTTCCTTCTCATACATGCTCCAGTCACAAGTTCCATCTTGAAGGATGATCAGCCCAGTTTTTTTGGAGTTATTTGTTCCTGCTGATGTATTAGTGGTTGGTGGGGATGAGTTTGTAAGTTGTGGTTGCCTGAAGGGTCTTTGAGATGATGATGTTTGCTAAGACTGATGTTGTTGATGTTGTGCTAACACAGGATTTTATTGTTGATTGCATTCTCTAGAAAAGTGTCCATAGAGATTGCACTTGAAGCATCTCACCTTTGACTTATCAACACCAATCTTTGATGATTTACTTGCAGTAGCCAAATTCTTATTTCTCCTTAGATATTATTTGGCTCTATAAGCAATCATTGCCATTTGTCATTGTAGGTCCATCTCCTCTACTACATATGGATGTAGTTCTTCCAAGTCCTACAGGCAAATGTTGGCAGAGGTTAATGAGCTTCCAAGGTAAGCTTGAAAACTTGAGCTGAAAGCTGCAAAAACTGCTTTTTGTTCTTTAGAGTCCAAAATGACAATGATGGACTCTGTTTGATTATTGATTGATGAAGGCTTTGCTCATGATGTATCTCTTTGATTATCAGTTCTTCCTTTCTCTTTTCTTGACTTACTTTGAGAAGATTTCTTAGAAGGCTTTGATGCATAGAAACTTAATTCCTCTTCATCTTCACTCAACGTACAAGAGTTATCACCATCGTTGCTGGAAATAAAGGCACTTCTTGCATTTTTTGTTTCTTTAAAGTGATATGGTGACACATAAGTTCTCACACTCTTGTTTTTGATTTCTCATCCATTTCAAGAGCTTCAACTTTAGCTACTAGTGTATTTAAACCAGTTGCTTTGAGATCAATTATGTTTTTGAACATGGATATTGTTTGCTTCAAACATTCTGGCAAAGTATGAAGCATCTTCTTGTTTAGTTCCTCATTTGTGTATTTCAACTCTAAGATATTCATCTTTGTAACTAGTTGCATAAATCTATGGATTTGTTGAGGAATTGATTCACCCTCAATATGATGAAAGGTTTCATATTGTGACCGAAGGGTGTCCTTCCTAATACTTATAATTTCATCACTCCCTTCAAAGAGTGTATGAAGAATCTTGCACAACGAATTTGTTGTTTTGTAATTCTCACACCTGATTCCTGAACTTGATTTTCCAGGATTTGAAGTCTGCTTTTGTTTCCAACTTTGGTGGTTGGTATGACAATCAACCAAAGTTACTAATGTTTAGTTAAGATCTAAGATTTTAACTATTATAGAGTATCCTTTAAGAAATGAACTAGTTAATGACAATATCTTGAATTATAATAATCAAGTAGTTATGGTCACAACTCAGTCAATCCTTTCAATGATAATTATATTATCAAATTAAGGATTTTTGTCAATGTATTTGTTCAATTAAATATGAACAATATACGAATGTCAATCAATAACCAAGATCTACTATTCAATTATTTTGAATATTGACCCAAGTTAAACAAGCAATGTAACAGTACTTGTTGAGAGACAATTCACTATTTTGATTAAATCACACAAACTATTTGCTTATAAACAATAGATATGATCAGCAAAGACTGGTAAATCTAGTGAAATCAGCAAACAATTAAACGAAATTAACACTGATAGATCAATTGATCTAAATCAATGAGCACTTGGCTCTGATACCGCCTATGAATCCTTTGATCACAATCAGGAATTATCAGTGTTATTTTTTAGTTAAGTCAATGTTTGCGGAATCAGCATTAATTTTGTTTAATCGTTTTTATTAATTTAATATCAACAATAATGATTAATAATTAAGACGAACACAATAAAAGGACACAATTAATGATCAAAAAAAATAGTTTATTCAAATGTATTTCATTAAAAGATGTTAATGATTACAGATGAATAAATAATGAATGAAAGAAAATTGGTTTGAATGTATTGATGTTGATGCTAGGGTTTGTGTTTGTGTGATTTAATGTTTGGTTATTTGTGATCGTGTGTCTAATTGTCGTCTACTTGATGTGAAACCTAGGATCCATATTTATAGGCACGTGTGTTTCTGTTAAAATAACGTCAGATCTCTTGGGATTTGCACAACTGTCATGTTGACTTGTTGACTTGAAACACTTGTATTATTAAGTGCAAGTGTTTGGACTCCGCGGGAATATGGTCTTGCGTTGATGTTTGTTCTTCCGCAGGAGTATTGTTCTTCCGAAGGTACTTTGTTCTTCCGAAGATACTTTGTTCTTCCGAAGGGATCTTCACTTCAACTTCAGAGTTGATTGTTCATCTGCAGAAGATCTTTGTATGATTGAATTTGTAAGAAACATATCTATGGAAGAACAAAAATGTTCATCCGTAGATGTTTCTTACACTTAGTCAATTTCAGAAATTGACCATGTATAATGTTTGTACCTACAATGGGTTAATCTATATACATATGGGTTAATCTATACATAATGCATACATCATAATAATGAATTACAATTATTCAGTATAAATTGGTTAAAGTTCTAAGCCTATACAAAATGATCTAGACCTATAGTTCCTTGATCTAACAATAATTAATTTACTTGAATTGTTTGAAATGGAGGATGAAGAGATGATAAAAGGTTGTGACAGAGGGAGAATCAAATTTAAACGGTTATGTTGCTGATAAACCAAATTGACAACTTGATAAGCTTCTTATAATGACAATGAGTAAAATCTTTCAAGCAATTTTGATTAATAAATGTCAGAAGGTAGCAAACGTCTCGGTTGCAGATCGATTTGAACATGGAGAACTAATGTGTAATGTGTTTGATTTGTATGAGCAATTGAGAGTTCGAATAGTTCCACGGAAACATTTAGAACTATTTCCCTCAATTAAATAGATCCAGTTTGATCGGTTTCATATCAACGTGTTAAAGGCATTGATTCGGGTGTTTTGGGTTCGAGTACGCATGCATAACAGCCGATTAAGTTTAATTGAAATGTGTCTTATGTTCGAAATGGATGCGCGAATGATAAGGAACTATTATTTGGTATTAAAATCAAATAATTTTGGTGTTTGATGGTGGTCGGAGTTTGGTCTGAATAACTGGCCGGAGCATAGGGGTCGACAGGAAAGGGGGGTTTGGGTGTTTTAAATAATTTACATGTTTTAAAGTTTATGATTTTATGTTAAAATTTTGAATTTAAGTTTTGTAATTTACACTTTCAACCCAAAATTTATGAAACTCTAAATTTAAAAATATCACAACTTATTTATAAAACATTTATAAACTTCATAATTTGTTAAACTTTGAAATTGAGTTATTTATTTCAATTTAATAGTTAAAACTCATAAATGACAAATACAACTTTATAAACTTATAAATATTTATTTAATAAATTATAAATTTATAATAAATTGATTAAATGATATAATAACTAAAAATTGCATAATACAATTCACAAAATTAGTTACATAATACATTTATTTCTTTCAAATCATCAAAGTGAATTGAATAATTTAATAATGACATTTTTATCGTACGAAAATTCAAAATGGGTTCGCGTTTGGGTATATAATATAAATATGGCGGATGTTACACAATTGCATATCTGTTCCAAGCAATGCCCGAAGAACTAGTTCTTCATGTTGCGAAACATATATCAGCTAAAGAAATCTGGAAGGCGTTGGTGTACACAAAGTAAAGAAGGCAGGATTGGTAACTTTGAAAACAAAGTTTGAAGCATTGAAGATAAAGAAAAAGGAGACCATAGATTAGTTTGTAGGGAAACTAAGCGCAATCTCATTGAAAGCAAGTGATCTTGGAGAGCCCTTTCAAGAGGTTACACTTATTCAGAAGTTCTTGAACTCGGTTTCCTAATAGATTCATACAAATAGTTGCCTTAATGTAACAACTTCTTGATCTAAAGACCATTTTGCTTCCCAAAAGAATAGGGAGGTTGAAAGCCTTCAAATAACAAACAAATATGAGGGATAAACATAACAAAACCAAAGATGACTAGCTACTTCTCATGTATGCTTAATGGTAGTCGAAGCAAAAAGAGACTAACTCAAGAAATAAAAGAAGATGCAATAGAGATTTTAAGAACTAATCACAAAAAGGAAGGGAGTTAAACCACGATATTTCAAAAACCAACAAAAAGGGGAGAAAGTGAAGAAATATAAATCTAAGATCAAGTGTTTTAAGTGTGATTTGTATGGGCATTATGTATATGAATGCACCATAATGAAAGATAAAGACTCAAATGAAAACTTAGTTCAGAGGATGATGGTCCATCACTTTTAATGCTACAAGTAAGTACCAACAAAGAGTATGTGTTCTTAAATGAACAAAGCCTACTCTCCGCTCAATTCTTGCTAGAAAAAGATTCAGAATTTGTGTGGTACTTAGATAATGGAGCTTCTAATCACATGACTGGGAATGAGTCCTTATTTTCAAGTCTGTAAAATAATATAGGTGGAAAAGTGAAGTTTGGAGATGGGTCCTATGTAGAAATTACAGGATGAGGATTTGTCATTCTAGAAGGAAGAAATCAAGAACACGGACTACTTGTAGATGTGTACTACATACCACCTTTGAAGAGCAACATACTAAGCCTAGGTCAAGTAACAGAAGGGGTTATGAAGTGAAGATGAAGGACAATTTTCTTTGGCTATATGGAAGAGATAGTGACATACTAATGAAAGTCCCCAGATCTCCTAATAGATTGTATAAAAAACCCTAAAGATTGGGTCACCAATATGCTTCCAAGCAAGCTTGGAGAATGATGCATGGGTATGGCATGAAAGATTGGGTCACATAAGTTTTGATACACTTAGGATGATGACCATTAAAGACATGGTGAGGGGATTGACATGCTTGATTATCAAACTCAGTTGTGTAAAGCATGTCTAGCAGGAAAGCAAGCTAGATATCCATTTCCCAAGCATTCTACGTACAAAGCATCTAATTCACTTTAGTTGATCTCAATGGATTTATGTGGGCTCATATCACCAATAACATAAGGGGTAAACATGTACTTCATGTTATTAGTAGATGATTGTATAAGGTTTATATGGTGCTACATGCTTAGAACTAAAGATCAAGCCTTTATTACCTTCCAAACCTTAAAGCAACATGTTGAAAATCAGTTTGGTCATAAGATTAAGGCATTAAAGTATTATACAAGAGGAGAGTTTACCTTTTTGTAATTCAATAAGTTATGTAAGAAAGAAGGAATAGCACGACTTCTTACAACATCATATTCCCCTTAGTAGAATGGTGTTGTAGAAAGAAGGAACAGATTTAAGCTAAATATGACAAGGAGAATTATGAAAGTGATAGGAATGCCATAGAAGTTTTAGGTAGAAGTTATTAGGCATTCAGTTTATATACTCAATAGAGTACATACAAAATGTTTGAAATGCAAGACACCTTTTAAGGCATTAAAAGGAAAGAAGCCAAGTTTGCATTACCTAAAGGGGCTTGGGTGTGTTGGTCATGTGAAAGTGGTGATTAATGGTCAAAAGAAATTGGATGACATGTTGTAAACGCATAGTTTATCTGGGTGTTAAGGAAGGGTCAAAAGCACACAGGATGTTAGATGTAAATAAAAGGAAGATTTTAAGCAGGGATGTTCATTTTGAAGAACATAGACAATGGAATTAGACTGTTTTGAAGGGAAAACCAGGGAAGAGATTCCAATTACAAAAGAGTTTATAGTAAGCAATGGGTGTGGGTATGGTGTTGACTCTGGTGGATTGATCAGCACTTCCTAGCAGAAGACTGGTGAATGTCAAGGTCAAGTTTATTCTCATCATAGTACATCTCAAAGTCATGGATCAGATCAACAAGATTTGAGAACGTCAACACATACACACAATGTACCATCTAAATTTGATGATTATGTATTGGATGGTAGATAGACTCCTATGAGTTCTAGACAAGGAGAAAGTGAAGGTATAGAGTTGCTCCTGACACAAGTTAGGGAACAAGTATCATTTCAAGGGGCTATTACAGAAGCAAGCAATGGGAGAAGAAAATTAAGGCTATTAAGAAGTATAATACATGGGTTCTCACTAATAGACCACTTAAATGTAACCCAATAGGCTTGAAGTGGGTTTTTAAGCTAAAGAGAGATGTAGCTGGCAACATCACCAAGCATAAAGCTAGGTTGGTTGCCAAAGGGTATGTACAACAACTGGGGATAGATTTTGAAGAGGCTTTTTCACCTGTGGCAAGGATTGAAACAATCCTATTGATCCTAGGTTATGCAACCAAGATGGGCTGGAAAGTTTTTCATATGGATGTAAAGGTAGCATTTTTACATGGAGAACTGAAAGAAGAGGTTTATGTAAAGTAGCCTGAAGGATATGAGAAAAAGGGAGCAAAATTGAAAGTTTATAAACTAATAAAGGCTCTATATGGATTAAGGCAAGCCTCACAGGTTTGGAATCTCAGATTGGATGCTGTGTTGAAAGAATTAGGATTTAAAAGATGTCAAGATGAACAAGATGTGTATATTCTAAGGAAAAAGCTCTCATTGCTTATAGTGGGAGTGTATGAAGATGATTTGTTGGTAGCAGGCAGTGATAAGCAAGAAGTTGAGCATTTCAAGATATATATGAAAGCCAAGAAGGAATTAAATAAAACAGTCTGCTTATGTTGTTAAGCTGGTAAAGTTGGCTGGTTTAATGTTAGGATCGTGAATTGGACGAAATACTAACTGATATACGTGTATACCGAATCAAATAGTGCGGAATCCTATTTGATTGGCGATCCAATCAGTGAGAACGCACGTAGAAACAGTTGTAGATTGAATCTAAACGTTAAGAACGACTAGTAATCGATCTAGTGCGATCTATGAACTTGGAACAGGTTCTTAGAGGTCTCTGGACGGCTAGGGTACGTACGTATTCGAAGTGTTACGTTTTTCCATGATTTAAGTGGTATTTATAGGTTAGGGTTTCTCATTCGTGCGACTGAACCATTAGCATGGTTCATTCGTGCGATTGAGCCATGTGGTTGATCTATTCGCACGACTGAGTGTTCAGTCGTGCGATTGAGCCAATCTCATGTTTTAATCGTGCGACTGATCCAGTCTCCTGGTTCAGTTGTCCGACTGAGTCATTCACATGAAGTTATTCATGCGTATGGTCCATTAGCATGGGCCATTCGCATGAGAACTTCATATTACTAAGTTTGAATTTATTTCATAATCATTACATTACTAAGATTAATTCAAATAAGCACAAACCTATATAATTAGTTCAATAAGTGTTAACCTACTAATCAATGAAATAATAAACATTATAAGCATAGCCATACATTGTATTTCATTAAGTACCCATTCTATTACATATGTGTAAGACAATAAAGACATTTTACATTAAGCTCATAAACTAGGTACA
>BJCM01077645.1:0-18357 GCA_018326385.1 Flaveria bidentis
AGACTAAACATTTTTGGACAAACTTACAATTGTAATCATTGTTGTAGTCTGATTCATACTTGCATGTTTGACACTTGTTCTCGGGTTGTGGAAAATTAAACAATGTCATACTAATTGCTTATGTGATCATTTATATGTTACGCTTATGGCTATGTTGTCGTGAATATTGACTAAACGCGACACAAGTCTCCATTTGTGCTCGGGTGTCGTCATGACACGCTTGTCATCATAATTATTTTGCTTCTCTATCGTATACCATGTGTTATGACGATCCCGTCTCGTTACATCCTCGTGTTTCCGCTTTAGCGGGGGTGTGACACCATGTGTGTAATCTGCCAGTGTGTTTTTCTGCATATATTAGTGTATGAATGCATGTATGCATATGTATTGTGTTAATATATATATAATATACATGTTTAATTTTGTTGGATGTATGTGGTTGGTCAAGCATAATTGAGAAGGTAATTGTGTTTATTTGTGCTTGCGTGTGCATGGGTGAATTGGGACGCTTGGCCTGAAACCGAGAATACAAAACCGTACGATCGTTATATTTATATTTAATAATTAAAATTAATATTATATATTAATTTAAATTCAGGTTGAGCGGAGACCCTAAACGTTGTGCTATCGTTTATTAATTGTTGTGCATTTAAGGTGAGTTCTCAGCCCCACTTTCATATTATACTCTCTTTTGGGGGAGAGAAGCATGTTGTTTTTCATAAACTATACGTTACTTAGATTGGTTATACTGCATATACTGGTTTACTATTGTGATACCACTACGCCTCATCGGACCGTTAATATAGTATTAGCGAGGTGATTGTTAGTAGATCTACTGGGTTTGACAAACCCCACCCGGGCTAGTCGCGCTAACTTGACTGGAGGTCAAACGGGTGAATGGTTAGCCTGTTTTACAGTGTTGTGGTCTGGTATCCACAGCCGGGGCATTCATTATATGATTACTGTCAGCTCGGTCGCGAAATTCATGCACATAGTGACTTGTTGTAGGCTAGCTACCTACTTATATGTTTTGATTACATAATCTGGATTTTATTACTATTATTTACTGTTTTCTAATAAACCTGTGAACTCACCAACCTTGTGTTGACACTTTAGCATGTTTCTTTCAGGTTCCTAAGCGAGCACGTCTAGGATCATTGCATCACATCATTCATCATTTATTTGGTCGACAAAGAACAATTGCATTTTTTACATATTCTACTTGTTTGGTTTTGCGCGTGTTTGTGCCGTTTGAATCATAAACTTATATGCTTCCGCAACTTACTTTATGTTTTCATATTAAATTCTAGAATTTGGGAAACTTTATTTTAAACGAGTAATTATGTTTTAGTACTTGTTGCGTCGTTTGGTGTAACTAATAGCTAAGATCCTGGTATGTCACGCGCCTAACGGTATTATCCCGTTTGTGGAATTTGAGGGTGTGACAGTTCAACTATGATAAATTTAAAAAAACTTTTACGCAAAACCACGTAGATATTTTAAAATTGGGCCGAACCCGAATGATGGATTTATGTGGGGCAGAGTCCAAAAACTAAAAAACATTTTTTTTAAAATTTTTTTTAATCGTAACAAAACAAAAACACAATTACAGATTAGGGATTGTTTGGTAGGCTTTTAATGATTATTAATAAACTATTTTTTAATGGTTCATAACCTCTTAATGATTAAAAGGTAACCCAATTTTATATTATAACAGAATTTAACTTTATCTGTACCGAAGAATTATTATATATAATACTGATTTTCAACTTAGTAATGCATCGTTAGTCATGCTTTATAGGTTGTATTTTTGTATTTTCTTCATTATTTTTTCTTTCAAATTTTAACACTATTAATTTTTGTTTTTTATATGTAACACTAATATTTTTTTTACTTTCAACTTTGGTTTCATTTTTGCACGTTAACACGTCGTAACGGGCGTTCATGGTTCAACGTTTTTACGCCTACGTTTTCTTTCATTATTATTTCTTTTGTTTTGTGGGCTTCTTCAGTGTTGTAATAGCTAGCAACGGTGTGACATTAATATTACTCAACATGGTTTTCATCCCACCACAACGCGATGGGAGATAATACTAGTTATATCTCTCCATTAACTCTGATTTAGACGTCATGGTGAAACTTTCATGAGCGATAACTTATATCATAAATTATTAAGTTTGAAAAAAATTTAAAAAAAAATTCAAATAGTTCTCATTTGTAGGATTTCATACAAACTGTTAGCAAAAGTAGCTACATTTCAATATTACAACAAAGCAAGGCAATACAGCACTTGGGTCTTTTACAAACAAGTAGTTAGGCTTCACTCCTTCAATAGAATCATACTCATCTTCATCACTATCATTCATAATTTTACCCGAAATCACTCAACAGATCGCGATAGCCATCTCGCCTTTCGTAATATCTGCATTTGCATTTGCACTTGCACTAACCACATCTTGACTATTTGTAGTTAACCATATTCCTGTTTTCGTCTTAGGATCATAAAACAATGGTTTAATTATGCTGCAAATGTTGTCTTTACATAGCTTTGATGTCCCAAATTTCTTGCAGCGTGCGAGTTTCGTGCCATAAAACATTAACTTCTCGTTACCGTCCACGATGTTTCTTGGATGCTTGTTGTGATGATCATAAGCTCTCTTCTTGACGTGTTCTCGGAAGTTTTCGAATCTTTCTAGTTTTTCTTTTGAGTTATTCAGCTTAAGGACTTGTTTTATGCTGATTGAATACTTTGTGGTGTTGGTTTTTGTTGATCTGAAGATCATCTCGATCACATTTCGTGATGGGTCCCCGGTTGCTAGCACTGTTTTGCCTGATTCATCATTGCTAGAGATTTAGCTTAAGCGGAGATATTAACGCGTTATTTTATAAATGGATCGATTTGGGTTATAGCTTAAGGTCAAATAGATAGAGATATAAAGTTCAAGAAATGGGTTAAATAGGCCGGGTGGATTAAACTAGGGGTGGTAATCGTGACGAGTTGACGGGTTGAATTGCCAACTTAAACACCAGTATAGTGTTCGTGTCAAAAACATACCCTAACCTGAAGACCCTGGTAATTGTGCAATTCGAACAAGACCACACAACCCGTTTAACTCATTTATCTAAAAATGTCTGACATGTTGGAAGGTAATAATCAAGTTGGAAGTTTGTTCATCGGGCCACGATGGTTGTAATAAATGGGTTAAAAGAAATGTAAATGGGATGTCATGTCAATTAAACAGTTTAAACAGGTTTGCACAAACACGACCTGTTTAATTGAACATGTCAATGTGAACATGATTTATACAATTTTAATAGAAAAATGTGGGGGAAATACTCAATTAATCAATTTAACGGAGTAGCATTTCGACATGTTGTTTGGTTACCAAATTTTTGTTTTAAAATATCTTGACATAAATATTGACGAGTCATATATATAACAACCAAAAACCTGATTAGTTTTGTTTTATGTTTGTGGCATGTCGAAATTAAAACCCATACATTAAACAATAAATTATTTAGTTGTAAATCATCAAAATAGTATTTAGATGCAAAAAACCTCCTATGTTAATGTCATTTTATTAAAATATTACTGGTTATCAAATTACTAATATTGAAATAATGTTGAATTATTTTAAATTATCTAAAAATTAGTTTATTAATAACCAATTACATTATCAATGTGTAAGAAAACTGTTAAGTACAAGTGTGCTAGATCCATTTCACTCATAGAAGATACTAAAACGTACCAGGAAAGCAGTTTCTTGTGTGGTGATGAATGAGTTCTTCATCATCTTCCGACTTTCTTCGACGAGTGCAGGTCCCACGCGTGATGAGTCTTTCATTTCCTCGAGTCACATCCGTCTGCTTGTCTCGACAATTCATATTCCCTCTCAAAAAGGCACAAAATGCACGCATTGCTCTAGCAGCCTGTGATTCTACTGCGACTAGTGCACAAGTAGTCGAATCGAGCGATATTTTAGCATGATGATTGATGACCAAACATGTTGGCTAACAATGTGCATATTAAAAGTGGAGGGTGATGGTTTGAAGGGGGTTGGATTTGGGTGGAGGTACATGAATTCATGTGGGTATTGCATATAGATGAGACCAAAAGGAAGATGATTGTGAAAGTTTTGTATGTATTTAGGCATTGAATGGTATTGAAGGTGAATTGTGTGAATGCATGGTGTCATAGATTGTTTAGTTTGGAAATACCGAATTGTCCAATAGAAGACTTTAAATTAGACTACATATATCATATATGGTTGAGCTTTTAGATTTTAAATCGGTTTACAGCATTCACAACCCGTTCCCTAAATTTACGTGAGTGTATTTCTTATATTATATGGAATGGTTATAAGTAATTTATAAGTAAATGATATGAAAAATTTACTGTTCAATTTGTATTTTTAAGAAACGCTGTTCAAAACGCTATAATGTTTTAATATATTTTAAGTGGTTGTGAGTAAAGTAGAGAGAAAAAATAATTATAAAGTTAGAAAATGAGAGAAAAAATAATAAATTTTAATGCAGTTATATGAATAAAGATGAAAAATAGGTTGCGAATACTCTTAGTCATCCAAGAAATTCACTGTAATAAAACAAAAAGTGAATAATCATAGAATTTGTTCTATGACTATAGAGATAAAACTTATGTGACATGAACATTGTACAACCATACAACATATTCATGCATACATACTTTATTCAATACAAATATTCACTTCCCATTGTTACAGTCACATTTTCCATTGATTTTGCAAAGTCTCTGCCCTACAAACCCAATACAAAGACTAACAAAAACCTTCAAAACATCCCATTCAACCAACTATACCCTATTACACCCCTACATTCAAATCTAAATTACAACATCTCACTTCTTTGCTCCAACTCGATACATTACACCTAATTTGCTGCTAATATCAAGGCAAAAGCACGAAAGAAACACGAACTAGTGACACGACCGTCGACCATCTTTGACCAACTTGTGGCAAATTCGTAATTTGTACACCCTTTTGACCCGTTGCCACGTGGCTGAAGCAGCAGCGCTGTTTTATTTAGTTTCTTCTAAATCTACGGCCCCAAAACTATTCTTCCAAGATTTTGTGGGTACGGGTTAGAAGAATGGGCAAGGGTAGTATGGTCGTTGTTGCAGGCTTCAACGTCATTCTCTCTTGACCCGTATACGTCATTCCAGTGAACAATTTTTCGGAAATTTGAATTTGAAACGTGTACTTGTGGTTGCTCAGGGAGTCTGTTGCCAACTACAAGATCAAGGCAGATAGCATTGTTTTCTTCTAATCTGGTCCGTTGATTTACAGACCCTGTAAAATCATGGTTATTGTTTTTCACAGCGGGTACATCGTGGTTGTGTTTTCCTTCGTATGCGGTTATGACGGCTTTGGGATCGTGTGATGCTCTCTCTACGTGCTTTCTTACAGTGCATCCAACACTTGTGCACTTGTAATAACTCCTGCATAAGAGTAGTTCTTAAATCAAGTTGGAGCTTCTAATAAACCAAAATTACCTTTTTACTGTTCCAATATTTTTGGTTAATTGAAATTATATAAAAAATTTCTAAGAATTATTTTTTATTAAAAAATATTCTTTTGCCTAGTATCTATCAATGCTCAAAATTGATAATTTTGATTTTGTTGAGTGACTTTTTTTTTTCATTCAGATGTACTTTAAACATGTAACATGTTCAATAGAAATGTACAAGATTTCCATGTTTGGTAATAAATGAAGTTAAGTTTAGGAAATTGACGTATAGAAAAAGGTAAAGGGGGTTAAAAATCAAAGATAAAATAGTCACATGGTAAGTTCACATATAATGCCATATTGTCATGTTCTTATGAGGGTTGGCCTAGAACCCAAAAACAAACAGAAAACTCGGTATTTGATCAAAACAATGGTCGACTATTTCGTATTGATAAACTTCAACTCTAATATGACAATGACCCTAGACCCCTTTATTTATACTCACCAAAAAAACAAGTAACCCTGATATACAAATTAGGAAACCAAATCAAATCAAAAGAGAAAATAAATTAAACAAATCAAATCTACTAAAATAATCATCTATCCATGGTTGTAAAACTTGTTAGCCACCCGCGGTGGCGTGCTGACTAGCAACTAATCGGGATTAACAGAGATTAATCGGATTGGAATTTTATATGTAAGTTTTTAAACATGTAACATATATACAAAACAATTGACATTCTATATACAAATTTCCAATTTGCCCAGTTTTGACCAAAATGTTGACCCATTTTCACCCCTGACCGTTTTTATGGCCGATTAGGTGAAATCGCAAAGGTTACCCACCGATTACCGATTAATTATTGATTAATCCCAATTTTTACAACACTTAAACTCAATAGACTTCTAAAAATTTGACCTACCAAAAACAAACCGACCCACTTAAGACCTAATAGTTTCCTCTTTAATCTTGATACAGACCCCACCATACAAAGATTATAGGTTTATCATCCTCTTGAGCTTAAGCCAAGTTTGCCTCCTCCTCTTTTTCATTTTAGTCGGGACACTCATGTGCTAAGTGTCCATACTTTCCACAGTCATAACACTATAACTCACTATTGTCTCTTTGTCCAAAGCCTTTCCCACATCAATAGTTTTCTATGCCAGTCCCTCTTCCACGCCTTCACCATATCAACATTATTACACATACATCCTCACTCGTGCCTATCATAACCATGCTCTTTTTGCTTTAATCCTTCTTGCCCTTCATCTCTAGAAAGCAATATCTTACCTTGTCACTTTCTTTCTCATTATGATCTTTGATCCTCTCTTCATATGCCATTAATCTTCCAACGGCTTCTTTGAATGGCGTGTTCTCTATCTCTGGGTAATGCTCTGTGAAGACCACGATCTACAAAAACTTCCTTGGAACCGAATTGAGTAGCTTTCTCACCCCCACCTCATCTTCTAGTCTTGACCTGGGACTCTTGAACTTTGTCACAATCCCACTAAGCTTGCCCGAAAACTTATCAGTTGCTTCACTTTCTTTCAACTTCAACATCTCGAGCTCGCTTCTAAGAGTTTGCAATATTGCCTTTTGTACACTTTTGACTCCCAAGTATCAATCTCTTCATGCCTCCCACACATCTTTAGCATTCATGTGTCTAACCACCTTAGAGTAACACGTCCTCAAGTAGAGGTTGGAAGAGACTTTTCTTGTTTTTAATTACTTCTCCCGTTGTCAGTTTAACAACCTCCCACAAGCCATACGCTTGCATGAACGACTCCACCATAATAGACTAAGTTGTATAATTTGTTACTCTCGATTTTGGCCACTGTAACGAGACATTTTGTTGCTCCTTAACAGGGACAACTATTGTTCCTTGATCTGCCATTCTTCACCCTTTTTGCTAATTCTTTCTTCAGTTTACACAAAACCAACTTTAATCACACAAATCTCTCCTTTTTCCCATGCTTCAAACCAGATAGATTATTCTTTGATTTGATTGGTTCCACATAGGCTTACACCACACAAGTCTTCGATCTTAGTCCACATAAGGTTTGGTTTTTCACACCTTATCACACAGGTTAACACACCACACAAGTTTCTCCATCTTGATGTACCGCACTATTTCTTTTGCTCCATAACGGTCTCCCTTGAACCACATTAAATGTTACGATCCACAGAGATTTGCATGCTTTTTCTTCCTTAACAATCGTTCCACTCACATTCGATTGCATGAGAGTCGATTTCTGACTTGCTTCCTTTTATTTATTCTTCAATGTCAACACAACAACTCTTATCCTTTTTCTTTCTTTCTTCAGGCTTGATGGTCAGTACATAGCAACAACTAAAACAATCAGGTTGTTGTTGTTTATGCTCTTTTTTATGGCGAGTTTTCTTCCTCTTCTCGAAAGCTTCTCCAAGCTCTGATACCAATTGGCTTAGAATGAAACAAACAGAAGACTTGGTATTTTATCAAAACTATGATCTGACATTTTTGTACTACTAAACCTCGCCTCACACATTACAATGACCCTACACCCCTATATATGTACTAAAAACTTCAACAAGAAAACAAGTAAATCCTAATATAGTATTAGGAAACTCAGACAAACAAGAACACACTCTATCAATTAAACAAATCAAATCTAATTATATAATAACCTATCTTGACTCCTAAATATCTACCCACCAAAAACAAATCGACCCACTTCACATTCAGATTAACCCAACAATGAGATTGTGGAACTTTAGATCTCATATTTAATAGATACAATAATAGATGCTTAATAATTTAAAGATCCAAACACCTACGAAGAGAAATGAATGAAAGCTTTTAACACTATTATATGATTATGAAATAAATACATACCTAGGATTAGGATTACCCCGCACAACTTTTTGACCATACTTACGCCAACGATACCCATCATCCAAGATATCAACCTCACTAGTAGTTTGGACAACTACACGTGGCTCACGAATAGGCTTAACCACTGGAGTAATATCAAGGGTACCAAAATCTGTTCGCCTAGTCGCAATTAAAAATAATTGTATGTTAGCATTTAGTGCAACCAATAATATCAAAATATACATTTTCATCATGCTTAATCACCTCTTTTTTGAATATGGGTCATCATCATCATCAACCTCATCCATACCGTCTAGATTTGCTTGTCTAGGAGATTTTAGAAGGGTTCCACTTGCCTCTAAGTTAGGATTCTGGCCATTATTTGCAGAACCTTCAATAATATAGTTTAATGTCCCATTAGAAACAGGTAATTAATTCCAGAACAATACAAATGCATAGTCATAGGATGTTAACGAGGGTCATTGGCTCATTGCAGGTTGTGTCATGGGGTCAAAGAGGGTTCGGTGGTCATTTTTAGTACCATTGTGGCCCCACTTCTGTTCATATTTTGAGAAAATAAATAAATAGTTAACACATTCATTATGATTACAAAACAATTATTATACAATAATAATGACTTAGGATGTTGTATGCATAATGCATTAAGAAAGAAGTTTGGGTGACTACCAACATATCCAGCCCATTTGACCCATATTCTTTCAAATAACTTTTCGTATGACCCATTTGACTCTATTCAAGATTAGAAAAAACAACCCAAACCGATCCTTTCATGAATAAATGAGTCAAGATTGCTCCAAATTACCTGCTTGATAAGTTTGATACTGCAGTTTATCAGGATTTTCCTCCTGTATAGACATAAGAGCACCACCACTAAATCGACGGCTAGGTTGAGGTTTGGGATGATCATGTGTGCCTTTATACACAATTTCTGTTATTTGGCCGGTAGTATAAGACCGTTCAAAAATCTTTTTCACATCACAATTAGGATGTGTACACTTGTAATAGCTTCTTGGATGTTCACTTCCTTTCACAACTTTCTGCCCATATTTTCGCCAATTATATCCATCGTCTGATGACCTGTCAACTTGGATAGTGGACCCAAGATCTTTAGGCTTCCCCTGTCCGTTTGTTTCCTCATGAGGCATGTAAGTATGATTTTGTTCTTTTGGTGATGCCAATTCCCAGCTGGTTGGAGATGGAGATGCATAAGATTGTGGCTCGCTTTGATTTTGATTATGATTTTGGTTTTGGTTTTGGTTTTGGTCTTGGTTATGATATTGGCCACTTGGTTCGCCTCGTTGAAAGTTGGAACCTGCTGAAACCTTTTATACAACCAGAATGATAAATCCATTTCAGACAAGTCTTTACACTCGATATATAAAATTTTACATGATACGGGAAAGTGAAATGCACAAGAAAGAAGGATAAAGGTTGCGCACTCATTCTATTGTTGAAGTATTACCTCCTTTCTATGGCATTTCTTAATTCAAATAGACATTTAAGAAGGAGAATTAACAAAGACTTCACCTTTAATATATGAAGAGAGATAGATAGCAAAATAAACCACAAAAACACATACTCGGATGATTTCTCAGAAAACTATTCAATTAGACAAAATAATGACACGGATTTATAATTCATAAACACAGATCAACTTTAAAAAAACATGAAAAGATGATATCCCAAGTTAACAGGATAAGAAAAGGGTGTTTAATAGCTGATTAGAGCAATACCTGAAATCCTGCAGAAGAAAACTGTTGAACTGCTGTATTATGGATATGTGGTCTAAACTCAAAGAATCCAGAGTTACTATCATCCGAGGTCTTTCTGGCGGAGGAATTTGTCTCTAAAGAGAATGCAGCAGTGGCGTTTGACCTTTGCATCAGTGGAGACTTAAAGAAAGAACCCGTGGTTGGAGATGGCTCAGCCTATAAGATTAAAAAAGGGAACTTTATAGACTCGTCGCCAATACGCTTCATAATTGTTTATTTAATATATTTACCCCTTATTCGGTTGCAATCTATTCACACAATCAGAAAACATTATTCCTTTCAAATAAAAGAATACACAACTCATAATAGCTTGATTCCACGACTCTAGAATTTACCTTAAACAGACAAGTCTCAATGAGGGACGAGTGGCAAAGCGCACCAAATAGAAAGGAATATTCAGCCTCGTAAAGAAACAAAACTGAAAGCTTAACGAATACGACAAAGGGGTCTGAAAAGTATCTAGAAACACAGCTAAACCAAATTACAAACTACGGGTATTGGGGAGCCACAATTGCATAAAGAAGAAACTGATGGGAAACAACATCATTGTAAGCATCAGAATACAACGGTCCCAAATGCGCATATAAGGCGCATAAATTGTAATATATTCTTCTAACAAGCACTTAGAAATGATTCATTTAATCCATAAAGAAAACACACCGTTCCTGAAACAACTTTCCCATCAAAATAAGAATATCAAACAAAACTGAAACAACTTTCCCATCAAAATAAGAATATCAAACAAAACACACTTTACAAAAAGCTCATTTCTCATATAGTGAAGTTGATATCAATCATATCAGATCACATCAATGAAATCAACCAAAATTCTCCACTAAAGCTACTCTGACGCAACCAATCACCTTCTATTCGGTTGCTGATGTATCTCTCACAACAAAACACCAACAAAACTACCAAAATCAAATTAGGTCATCCCTTACACAAACTCCATAATCCAAACACACTCATCCACCACAAATCATCAGTACAACAAATTCCAACAGAAACTAACGCAAATCTCCAATCAATAAACAGCAAAGCGATATCAAACATCCAAACATTCAAACACCGAGGGTTAATGTTAATTCACGGGCGAAATCGAACAAATTACAAATCGTACCTTAACGTTGGTCAGGAGGACCGGTGATTCAAGGAACGAGGTAGGGCTGAGGCCTGGAGGTACAGTGACACATGCGGACCTTGAGATGGGAAGCTTAGCTGGTGACATGAGCTTGTATTTAGCACCGCCGGCGGCGGCAGCGGTGGATCCGGCTCCGGCGGCGGCAGCGGTGGATCCGGCTCCGGCGGCATCTCCGCCGTGGATCCGGTCACCGGATGTATCGACATTGGTGGTGGTGGTGGTGGAGTGAGAGTGAGGAGAATGGTGGTTGTTCATGGTGGAATTTGTGAATTTGTGAATTTGTGAATTTGTGAATTTGTGAATTTGTGATCCAGTTTCAGGTTACGGTGGAGAGAGAGAGAGAAAAGGGGTAGAATGTAACAGGGGTAGTTTAGTTATTTGACGGGTTAGAGTGTTGACTTTTGGTAAACTAGTTTGTCTCATTTAAGGCATATACACATGGTTGTTTTTTCTTTTTTCTTTTTTGTTCCTTAAGGACAAATGTCTAATGTTATTTGTGTGATATAATAATTGGGTTCTAACTTATTTATTTTCTAGTTAGGATCGTATTTTAAATCCATTCAAGAGGAAACTCATTGGTGATAAAACATTCAGCTCAACTATAAACATTTTACTTTGAGAACCCTTCAATATTGACATGTAATAGATAGCTCATCTTAACAGTTGGGTTAAAAATCATTGGTATAAACATGGTTGTCAATCTTTTTTCTTTTTTTTAGTTTAAATTGTGTACCATCAACTTTAAATTGTTTGTCTTTAAGAAATGGAGCATGTAAACACACTTAGATGCATATGATTTTATTTATCTATGAGACATTTTAGTGGTTAATTGATATATATCACACGACTAAAAGGTTAATGGTTTAAATATGTTTTCATGTGTTTGTTTTAAATTCTAAAATTATTGTTAAAAAATATAAATGATTATTTATGCATTTTAGAGAGTTGATTAACAAAATAGTCCATCAGCTTTTTTAGAAACTTTTTTTTGCACTATCAAACATGAAAACCAATTTGAATTTTATGGTTTATTTACAAGTTACGCCCAAGACAATCGCTACTGACAATCCACACACCCATCTTCCAAACCCACATCCTACGTATTTCTCGCTAGGCCACCTTTTGTTTTCTTCGTATGCCCTACTCTCTCGTTGATGGTCGTGTTTTGACTTTGCTATTCATCGATGTTCATGCTCTTGTTATTCACATGAATTATTTTCTTGTCACTTTTTGTCTTTATACCAAAAGATTTTGTCGAGGAAGTTATCGCTTTGAGGGTTAAAGTAGAGGATATTGAAATTACGGTTTGAAGAGAAAAAATGTGAGAGAGATATAGAGATAGAGAGAGAGATAGAGATAGAATATGTTGTATTTTCGTGAAGTGCATGGATGCTAATGGTAAAGAATACAACAACATCGGTAGCAGCCACATGTACTCTAGTTTATCTCGTTGCGGTTTTCTACGATGGCTATCTTTCAAAACTCATTTGTACCTTATGCTTTTAGGGTGTTATTGAGGGGTCTAAGTCTTTTGTCTTTTAGTTCTTCGATGACTTTTGAATTTGGTTAGGTCTTTACAATTATTGGTAATTTTAAGATGTATTTTGTTTTTTGTTTACATTAGGAATAACTACTTATTTACAAAGTGTAAATCCTTTCGGCTTAGTGATTTCCCTAGGGTTTCTCATTTGAGAGGTTGTGGGTTAGAGTTTCGTATGAGACAATATGTTTTAGGTATGTTATAGGTTTTCTCAATTGTTGATTTTGAGCATGGTATGATGGCTCATCAAGCTTATGTTCTTCAAGTGAAAGGGGTAACTCGTTTGATAGGGTGATCGGGGGTGTCCGGGCGTTTGATGTTAATAACCTACACATTTACCGATCACATTAGTCCAAACTACCAAGCATATATAGCACTATGGACGATATAAGATTCACCCGATTTACATTTAGAAGTAATATGCATAAAGATATACCTTTAATTAGATTGTGATGCACAATCGCATGAATTTGCTACTTTTATGTTCGTTACATGAATCTTGTGATTAATGCAACTTCTAATAACCAACAACCTAAGATCCCATAAGTATGATGTTTGATCATTTAAGCGTAACATCCCATGTTTGCGTTTAATAGTTAGAAATAACATCGATATCGTCAATAGTTAAACAAAATACTATATGTTAACATGAGGTTAGAGGAAAATAACAAGTTGGAGCCACGTGGTTTAGTATAGTGATAAGAGATTAAGTATCTTTAGAGTAAGGGGCTATTTAATTACACTGACTCTGTAAGATTTGATCGAGTCAGAAGCTAATCTAGTTAAAAGTTTTGACTAGGTATGCATCTGAATGAAACTTGGTTGTTTGATTTAGTATCTGACTGAGTCAAAAACCGTATATTTTCAAATCAACTAGAATCATTAACAATCTTAATCAATTACTAAATCAAGACCAGAACCACCACACCATCGCCATAGCCACCACCGTCACCGTCCACATTCCGAGGGGGTCGCACGTAGGTGGGTCGCGCAACATGTGGGTTTGGCCGAAGGGGGTCGCGCGCAGGTGGGTTTGGCCGGGGGGTCGCGCGCAGGTGGGTTTTGTCGGGTCAACATGTTTTGATTTAGGGTCTAGGTCAATAATGTAGACCTGATCAGCTAGCCCCGAAGCCGAAATCAAACGGGCTGACCCGCTGACCGAGTCAGCCGGTCAGCCAAAAACAAACAGCCCCTAAAATCATGTGTAGTTTAAATATGTTTTTTAAAAAAATTCGTCAAATTTTAACACTTAATACTCGAGGGGCTAGGTTAGTCGCGCAACAGGTGGGTTTGGCCGAGGGGGTCGCGCGCAAGTGGGTTTGGCGGGGTCAGCATGTTTTGATTTAGGGTCTGGGTCAACAATGGAGACCCAATCAGCTAGCCCCGAAGCCAAAATCAAACGGGCTGACTCGCTGACCTAGTCAGCCGGTCAGCCGAAACAAACAACCCCTAAAATCATGTATAGTTTAAATCTGTTGTTTAAAAAAAGTTCGTCAAAATTTAACTCTTAATACTCGAGGGGCTAGTTTTGACAATTGATGGAACTTAATCAAAATCTGGTCAAAAAGGAAGGAGACATGTTTTATTCACTTGGCGGGATATCTAAGGTGTAAATGTGTGTTTTGGGGAGATGATCAACAAGTACAATTAAGCTAGGAAAATATTAAAGATTTCTATAAAATAGAGTTAAAGATCAAGACTTTAAGGAGTCATCGTCATCACAAAGTGAAGATAACGTGTAAGTAAGAGATTCTTGACCTAAAACTTAAGCTTTTTGTGTTTGTTCTAGTTTCATGATGATCTAGTGGTTGTAAATTAGGGGTAGAAATGGCTTGCATAAGTGTGTGCACCAGCAAGATTTCATACTCCATTGATGATAATTGAAATGTGAACTCATGTGTTTAGGGCTTTGAGTAATCATTTAGGGTCTTTGTTACAATATGTGATTAATGGGTAATTATGGGTGTTTTAGAGTTAAATGCATCTAAAAAATATTGTGTAATTATGGGCACTCGTGTGTTTAGGGCTTTGAGTAATCATTTTCAAGTATCACTTTGTATTCTGCAGCCTGCAGTTTTATCTATTTTAGTTTAGTAACAATTCTAATGATCATTGGAAAAGTTTCTAAATACTAGTTAATCATTAGACCATCACTTCACAAATTTGATTTTCAAAATTCAAGATAAGCAAAACTAACAATTTCATTTAGTGATTACATGCATAAGTTTGTTAGTATAATAGTATTTCAATCCAAACACCCTAAGTTAATAACTCAGTAGAATTAGTTTTACAATATCTTGCAATCAAAAGGCTTACTCTTTAACCTATTATGCAGTAATTAGTGAAGTTGCTCGTTATGAAAATCGTAGTCTCATAGTTGCACTTTCCTGTTATGATATAACAAAGTTTCACCAAATTATATATGTAAAAGATTATTTTACGTGTCCGCTAACAAACATTTGTAAATCCAAACTGATGCCAATTTATAGCAACATAATGATAATGTCATAATTTATCGTGTCTTGGTTTGTATCAAGCGAATCCTCATACACACAAGTCCCAAGAGTGAATAATGTCTCGTACCTGCTTTACAAGTAAACGGTAACAATGTACGTGATACGAATAGTGCAAGTTAGGCACCCGTGTCAAGTTTACGAGGAGTTTATATTGACCTGTGAACGAACATGTCACAGTGGTAGTACGCATTAGTGTTATTCCTGAGCGATGAAAAAAACCAAAGGGAAAAAGTTATCTCACAATCCCACATTGCTGAGTGAATAACTCAAAAATGAATTTAATGCCTATATAAATAGTGGCCAAATTATAGTTAAATTCTTCCTTTCTAAGTTTTAAGTAACCCTCTATCTTCTGTCCATTTATTTTTAAAAATGTTATAGCAAAAGAGTTATAAAGAAGCTTTAAGTTCTAGGTATGTGATATCTTAGGAAACAAAAAATCCTACATATGTAATCTTTCATGGAAAAGAATGATTTTTGATTGAATTTAAAGGATGTTTGGAGCAAGTGTAACATATACTTGACGCTGCTGGTTGCTTTAACTTCTGTTTTCTGCACATAAAATGCAATTTTTGGAATTAAGTTGGGTTTCCCTTAAAGTACTCACTGAATGACTGTTTCGGTTTTGACTGCATGTTCATATATGTTTTAATAAACAAATTCTTGTTTCTTTTTTTTTACTTGGTCTTGCATATTCTTGGGTTCACAAGGCATCCACTGAAGGAGGTCACTTTGGCAGCAGAACTTGAGTGGTCAAATACATTCTTAATTTTTTTGTTCTTTTCTCTCCTTGTGGAACTATTAGTTGTACCAGAAATTGTTTTTCTTTTTTATTGGACTCACTTGCAATATTATATAATCGTGTAGGTGGTGCATATGGACCGAGCATGTGATAAAAAGATAACAGCTCAAGATGAGCAATATAAGGTGTAACATTTATAAAGATTATATATATATATATGCGTTCAGATTGTGTTTATCTGTTTCATATTAAACAACCATCTGAATCAAATGAGAGGACGTTGTGGAGAAGATGGTACGTTTGATGCTGCTAATGGGGATTTGGCCCGATTCTTTCAAGATTTGGCATACATTCAACATGTCTTCAATTAGGGTAATCTACCAAGTTAAACCCAATTTCAGGCACCATTCAGGGGGGAAAAGTCAACATGGTCAAATTTCAAGAACTTTAGCTATCACACCAGCAGGTAACAGAACAAATTACTTAAATTAATAAATTTGAAACTTTGGGGTATTTTATAAATTTTTTAAAAGTAGCAAAAACTAAAACCATACTCACAATGCTTCACTTGCTTTTGTTTGTTGTTTCAAAATAATTATATCTTTCTTTACGATGCATTTTCGAAAATAGACTGCCTAAGAGAATTCATATGATTTTATGTTTCATCATAAATTTGCACATTGAGCCCAATCTGTTAATCAAAATTTGTTTTTATTCATCCACACCAATGAAGAATGATAGTCAAAATTGGTTTTTCCTGCCCACAATGGAAGCTTTGTTTCAGCAATCAGTATATGTAATACGTTTAATAAGCCCTTGAACACAAATTTAACTCATAGATAACAAAAATGAGTTGCAACAGTTTTAAAATAAGTTTTGGAGTGGTGCACCATGCCAAGGCAGTAGTGCATCGTCTTGAAGACACTTATAAACTCCAGTAACGGCTATTGTGATAGTTCTTCCCCTAAAAAACAAGATTAATATCAAGTGGGCCAATAGCCCACATATCAGTCATTAAGTTGATAGGAACAGATGCTACGCCTTAATCTTAGCCAAAAGGCTGAGAAAGGTATGATTTCTTTTTTGTTGGGTCACTGCTGGTATAAGCAACGATATTCTTCCATTCCAACTCCTTTATACGTCTTAAGGAAAACATCTAGAGGTTCTCTTATTGCCTTCTTTTGATTGTCAATTTTAGTGAAATTACAGTTGCCACATCAGCATTAACAAAACACTGAAAAAGTAACCAGAGTTGGTTACCTTAATATGCAAATTGCCCATTGATTTTATATTCAGATTGCTTCTCTTGCTTTCGCTAGCTAAATGAATTTATATTATTTTAACTAGACAGTAACATGTATCATATTCTTTGATGAGACGTGTTTAGTAGGAACTGATCGTTGACGCTTATTTATTCCCAATGTCTGTTCTACTCTTTGAGCATATCATGCATTATGACTTTATGAGACTATAAAACATCATCCTAATTCTTGTACATAGTTTTATTTTAGCAAATCATTGTTTTTTGCAGAACATATGTATTCCATCAAACTCATGTGCATCGTTAAAAGGTAAAACACATGTTTATTGTTTTTGCAAACCATTAACTAAAAGTTAGAAAATTATGTTAAACTAAGTTTTGGAGGGGTGCGCCAAGCCAAGGCAGTAATGCAACACCAAGGCGACACTCAAAGACCCCAATAGCAAGCTATTGTGGTGGGCCTTACCCCATAAAAAATAAGATTAATATCAAGTCGACCAATGGTCCACATATCAGATATTAAACTGATAAGAACAGATACTACACTTGATCTTAGCCAAAAGGCCGAGAAAGGTATGCTTTTTCCCTCCTTGGGCTTCTGTTGCTAATGACTGTCCTTTCATCTTTGTGTTCTTCACTTAGCCAATGTGGGACCGTATTTATCAGTTTATCGACTCATCGGCATATGGTGCAGGTTCTAATTTGTACTCACTTGACCCAGATGTTTGTTGGTAGTCATTTATCTCAGGTATGAATCATAACTTGAAAGTATTAAAACTTACTGTTAATATCCATGATGGATGTCTTTTATAGTCAGCATTTTGTGAATTGTTTTAAATTGAGCTTGAGTTAAATGTCGAATATATTGATGTCTTGAGTTAAATGTCGAATATACGAAGTTTTAACATCGAAAGTGCTCTAGATACCTTGGTGCCTATTCTGTTCGGAGATGTTTTCAATCCTCATTTAGAAGACTCGTGTTTTATTTCTTGTTATATGATGAAGATGGTGAGGTGAAATAAATC